>CAUYQV010061979.1:0-34633 GCA_963574575.1 Galagoides demidoff
CATAGCAACCTCCAACTCCTGGGCTCAAGCGAGTCTCCTGCCTCCGCCTCCCAAGTAGCTGGGACCACAGGCGCCCACCACAACGCCCGGCCATTCTTTGGTTGCAGCCATCATTGTTGTTTGGCGGGCCCGGGCTGGGGATTCGAACCCACCACCTTAGGTGTACGTGGCTGGCGCCTTAGCCGATTGAGCCACAGGCGCCGAGCCAGGGCAGAATCTTGACACAGGCCTGAGAGAGTGCTGCCCAGGATAAATACAGTGCGAGTCATGTATGTGATTGTTAAATTTTCTAGGAGTCACGTTTTACAAAAGTAAACACAGGCAAAAAATTAATTTTAATATTTTATTTAACTAACCACATCCAATCCAAAATATTACCGTTGCAATAGGCAGTCATTATAAAAATTAACGATACTACTTTTTGTGTGCTACCTTAGAAATTCAGTGTGTATTTTACAGTTGCAGAATTTCTAAATCCAAGCCGCCGCTAGTGGCTAGTGGCTATCGTACCAGGCAGCGCAGATACAGTGGCTATTGTCATTTTGAGGCACAGGGAGCGGACCCAGCCATCCGTATTTATCCAGAATCTCCGAGGGCGGAGAGGCGGTCCAACGTTAGACTGCGACCGGCTCGAAACCCAGCTTATAAGAACTCAAGGTTCCCGGGCAGGAGGTGTTTCTGCTAAAGGCCTCGGCCGAGACCCAGGCCCCAGGTTTCCTTAGGGCCCGCTTACCTCTCCACTCCCCACCGCTCTTTCCACACCCACCTCCCACCAAGCCCCTTGACTCTACCTCTCTCCACACCCGGTTCCCCGCTGCTGCAGCTGGCGGCTAGTAACTTCGGAGAGTCCAGATTACCGTACACTAACTCCACCTTACCGCAGACATACCCGCTCTTTCAGTCAGCTAACTCTCGGGGAAGCGCCAGGGCTTTTTGAATGCAGTTCCCGCGAGAGCTCCCACCTCTCACGAGACGTTCCGCCCAAACTGGGTGTAAAGGAGAAACTAGGAGATGTGTCCCCCAGAGCGCCCCGCCCCCTACGGAGACTGCGCAGGTGCAAGCGTAGAGACTTGGCCTTGGCCCCTTGGCTCGTTAATTTTACTTGGGATTAGTTTCCGGGGCGACTTATGAGTGTTTGTATATAGTAACCGTGTGTTGGGGTTCTGCTTGTTTGCTATTTGTTGTTGTTGTTGTTTTAGCGACATTGTTTTCTGAAGGGACAGAGTCGCTAAGCGAGGCGGTGGAGGGTCACCGTGGGCACCACTGTGCGGACCTCACACACCCGACCTACCGGGGTTTTGACCTGGGTGCACTCTGAAGTCCTTCCCTCTGGTATCTGTCTTAGGAGTCCAGTAGCCTGAATCAGTGTGATGGTGTCTAAAAGTATCATATGATAAAATCACAGTTAGCATTATAGCACAGGACAATATTACCATATAGTGTTACCAAATGAGCCCTCATTGTGTACTGAATTTTACAGACATCTCTCTCATTTAAGCCTCCAAACAGCCCAGAAGAAAAGTGTCTTGTCCAAGTGGTAGAATTGTAATTTGAACTGATGCACTCTGATTCTAAAGTCTGGGCTCTTGTACGAATGTGTATTAAATAATAATTTTTGTAAACCTGGTACCTATTTATTATTCAACAATACTTGCCTATTTGAGGACGTGGCTTTATCTCTTCTTTTCTTCATTATCAGTTTTTATTTCTCTGTTGGATCCTCTCTATAAACAAATAAACATGCTGTAATGACTTCCATTAAAAAAAAAAAAAAAGAACCATAGCGTCCTTGATCCAACCGGCTACCACTACATTTGTATGTTTCTCTTCATAAGAGAAATTCTTGAAAAATAAAAAGTTTACCTCACTATCTCCATTTTCTTACCTTTTCTTCTTTGATTTCCCCCTACTTCAACCAGGGTGTAGTCCCCACCAATACAGTGAAATGCCAGCAGGAGGTGAATTTCTGTCTGGCAAAACCGAGTAGTCAATATTTAGTCCTCACTTCTCGTGACATTTGACAGAGTTGATGAATCTTTATTTATGTTTTGGGATGCCACACTCTCCTTGCTTTTCTCTTCTCAATTTCCTTTGCAGACTTCTATTTCTTACTGTGCTAGGCCAGACTACAAAGAGTTGCTCAGCCTTTTAAAATTGGCAACAATGATACCTTCAAGTTGCTTACCGTATAGCCTGGCAGAAGCATCTGGTGCTCCAGTGAACCAGATGCTCTTTCATTTGAAATCACCACTATATTCTTGAATAAGTGAAAAAAAGATTCCATTTTCCCTATCATTTAACAAAAATTTCTTAACCCAGGAGCTAGGAAGAGACCATCCTAGCCTCAGCCAGTTGTAACTGGCTGATAGTTCAGAAGTTCTATTTTTTCTCTTTCACTACAATAGAAAGTAGACCCTACATTATCATTAATGTTTCTTCCAATTCTATTTTTGAAATATATATTTTAAGCTGTCAGTTGAGTGGCCACAATGTATTAGGCATAACAGAAAGAATTCAGAGAGGATAAATGTCCTATGAGAGACAAAGAAAGGTTAAGTAGCTTGCATAGTGACCACAATGCATTAGGCATAATGGAAATAATTCAGAGAGGATAAATGTAACTATTGTCTGGAATGCTCACAATATAGCAGGAGATTTAAAAAATATATATGTAAATGACGACAGGGCTGCATATAAATGTCATGTGTGTAGTAAGTGCCCCACAGTAACAGAATTTTGTGAAAGGAGAGGTCTATTTGGTCTTTAAAACTTCACACTGCAGGTGTCACGTTAAGCAGGACCTTATAAGACAGTAGAGCTAAGGAGGAGTGCATTCAAAGGGAGGGATCAGCATGGGCAGAGTCATAGAAGCTATTCAATATTCTAATTAAGGTCATTTCTTTGGGAATAGTTTGGATAGGGTGCTGCCAATCCCACTTCTTGACGCTAGATGTCACAAGTAAAATGAATTCTAGTTTGTCTCTGCTTTGGAAAGCTTGATTCCAGATACAGATCCCCATACCCAGATGTGGTCCACATACCATGTCCCAAATACAAAAGATCAGGGAGAAAAAAGAAGTATATCTGTCAGTTTCAATTTACATAAGAAGAGGTGGGACTTTGCTTCCTCTCATGGGAGTGGATTCACCAAGCACAGGAAGTTTAGATGCTGGGAAATAACTCACCCCCACCCTTTCCATCACAATTCCTAATATAGCTGTCCAGAACTGGGATAAACTGATACAGTAAATTTATCATCAAGCCTTCATTGTGACTTTTCTAGCAGAAATGAGGGGATTAGTTATCAGAAATGCTATAGAAGGGAACGTAACATTGTGTTGAAAGCTGTATGTGTTTTGACATAAATTTATTAACGATTGTTTTAGAGACTAAAGGTAAACGGTCTTTGTAATAAAGGAACTTAGCATTTAGTGGAAGAGACAATTACCAAACAGTAAATCCTCACCTGGGGGATGGCATAGACTTTTTCATTCCTTCACAGTATTAAGTAGAGCTGCAAGGCAGTCTTCATTGGGGTCAAGTGAAAACAAAGTTAGGACACTGAAGCACAGGATCTGCAAATAATGAATGGATTAATACCCGTTCCTTGATACTAAAGCTCACAGGATGAGCTGGGAGACGAAGTTCTAGAACAGTGGTTCTCAATCTTCCTAATGACATGATATATTTTCTTTGTTACAAGGGGGTCATGACTAGGGTGACCAGATGTCCCGATTTTGGCGGGACAGTCCACTTTTCAACAATTTGGTGTTTTAAATAAGTCCTGATTTTTGGAAAGAATGCACAAACGGGCTGGAGAACAAGAAGGGAATATACAGTTTTCGGCCGCCATATGGCTATTTTGCCAGAATATGAGTTTTATATTATTTTTGTTAATTTTATAATGTTAAACTGTAATAAATCATTGCTGAGAAGTGATTATCAAGAACTGCTTATCAAAGTTTGCATTGTTGTCAGGCCCTGCCCTGCCCCCGTTCAACCCCAGGCCATGTTGTCCCGCCTTACAGATGTTAAAATCTGGTCACCCTAGTAATGACCCACAGGTTGAGAAACCGCGGTTCTAGATGGTACACGCGGGATTGTGATCGCTGAAACCTGGAGAATGGCTGAGATCAAGAAAAGGGCTTGGAGAAAAAGAAGAGACTTTGGAGCTTGTCCTAATCCATGAACAGGGGGAGAATAAGGGTCTAAGAAAAGGAACAGAGGAGATGTCTTAGAAAAGATCAGGAAATGGAGGTGTCACAGCTGCCACTGTAGATATCCAAGTGAGTAATTCTACCCACAAGGCAGATTTGACTGTTGAATAGTAATAATGATAATGAAACCCAGCCTGTAGTCTCTCCTGGTTCTGCAATGTATAGCACCAGCTTCAACTCTTCATGGGCCTATTGCTGTACTCTTGTTTCCTCTGAATAGATGTTGTCTTCACTCAGAGCAAGGGTTCACCATCCCTATGTTGTTATTCATTAGTTCTCAGCATCAATCCCTCCCTCTGCATTCTGATTATTCTTTGGGAAGTTCATCTTCCCCTCTGTTATCAGCCATGTGGATTCTGATCCTACCCTTTGTCTCTAGAATATTCCATCATCCTAGTTACAGTGATTGGTTGAAAGAATGGCATGTAACTGAATTGAAGCCAATGATATATGTATGGGATTTTTCACTGAGACTGCTGAGAAAGTTGAAGTTTGTTAACCACCTCTTGATGGATCAAATTGTGTCCCCACTTCCCCAAATTCGTATGTTGAAGTCCTAACTGCCATGTAACTACCTTTGAAGATAGGTCCTTTAAGGTTAAATGAGGTAAGAGTGGAGCCCTAGTTGATAGGGCTAGTATTCTTTTAAAAAAGAGGAAGAGACATCCAGGATAGATCTCTTCCCCTTCACCCACTCCCCCTGCTTTGTGTGCACCCAGAGAAAAGATCATGTGAAAACATCGCAAGAATACGGCCATCTGCAATCCAAGGAGAGAGGCCTTACCAGAAACCAACCTTGATCTTGGAGTTCCAGCCTCCAGAACTGTGAGAAAATGAATGTCCATTATTTAGGTAACCTAGAGTGGCCCTAGCAAACTAACACCCACCCTTTGTATTTAAACTTTTTAACTCAGAGCTTCCAGCTGCCATAGTGGGTTCATGAGGGAAAAGTCTGCTTGAAGATGGAATCAAAAGCAAAACTGTTAGATAAAGAGGGAGAAAAGAGTCCTGGTCATGTAATTTGAGCCCTGCATCAAGTCTTTCATGAAGTTGGAACTATCCCCAAACTGTTCAGTTTTTGCTCCAATCACATGGCTTCGATTGGAGTTTTCTGTTGCTTGTTACATAAAGAGTTCTAACCAATACACATAATAACACTTGTGGGAGAGCTTGAGCAGACTAACACTAATTATCCTGTCAAGTTTAACCTGTCAAGTTCTCATTTTATATTGAAGATTTTATGGGGCTTAAACTGAAAGTTGCTAATTTCCAAAGATGGGATCTGGTGATGGCTTCTTTGAGAAAAATGTGCCTTGGTTAAATTAAAAGAAAGAGTTACTCTAAATAAAAGAACTTAGTGGATTGTAGAGAAAATAAAGATTCAAACAGCTTGTGTATTACCCATTTCTTGGCCCCACTTCAGGTTATCACCAAACCATATTTAACTGACTTCTTTAGTTGATAGGGCTATCAACTAGGGCTCTACTCTTACCTCATTTAACCTTAAAGGACCTAGCTTCAAATGTAGTGTTTAGGTGACTGTGTGTTTATTTCAGTTATGTATTAGTAATCATTTGCTTGCCAAGAAAAATACCCACTCTAGTTAAAGATATATGACATATTTGTATATCAAAAAATGAGAGGCCTAGTTTTTGCCACCATTCACAAGACAGTAGTTGCTAATACTTATGAGCTCCTACCTTCCAGTATCCATTGTATATTCCTTTATTTTGAAATAGTACCCCAACTAATTAGGATTCTTTATCCAGTAGAGTGACCCAAATCTTCCCTGCTGAATAAATCATATTCATTATCCATGATTTATATCACTCACTATTCTGTTGACCCTAATTTATTCGGCCCATGTCATAGAGGGATGAGATAAAACTTATGGTCTCATTCTTTCTCTAAGGGACAAAGAAATTGATGAGTCGGCATCTCCAACTAAGCAGCCGGATACACCTGTTCAGAATAAAAATGCGGGGTTGGGGAACCTTTTCATTTTGGAAGGCTGCATTAACTTACCTGTAATCAAACAAGGCTGCATTCAATAAACTTTTTTAGATATATTTAAAAATGTACATTAATTTTTAAAAATATAACTACCATGTACTTAATAATTTCAGAAAATGAAAACCGTTTGTTAATTTTAAAGTTAATGAACCTTGCAATGACTTTGTTGTATCTGCCTTTTGTTGGAAAGCATTTACATATTTGGTTGCAGTATGGAGGTCCCAGTTTCAGTTGATCCTCTGGAAGGGTATCAGTCATTTGTGACCTTAAGTGTGTTTTGATTTGGGTCAGGTAGGGGAATGTAATAAGTGGTTGACAAGCAAGAAATCATTTTTCAGGCATGTTGCTGAAGGTGTGGGTAGTCTACTACATTTTTCCATATTTCAATTGGATCTATCTTAGCATCAAGCAACAACTTTAAAATGTCATCTCCCGAGAGTTCAATCAATTCTGTCTCTACTTCTGTAGGTCCTTGGTGATGTCAGCTAGGTGAGGCTGAAATGCTAATTTGAACGTGATGTCCTGATTCTCAAAGTCGATGATTCATGCATTGTACTCTCCAATTAATAGGTCTCCAAGCAGCTGCATATTCTTCAAAGCTTCGCCTGTATCATCCTGCTCATCAATGACCTTTGCTAACTGGGGGAAACATTCGTCTGACATTTCCATTTGAAGAAGTGTTTTGAAAAGAGATAACTTTTTTTTTCAAAATGCTTGGATTTAGGGGGCACATATCATATATACACTTAGTTTAACTTTTCAAAGAAATACTCAAGTCATTTCTATTTGATCTGATATCACCCAGCAATGCTGCTCTTCTATAGAAATTTTTTAATAATTCATATTGCCGATTCTGCTCTTCATAAAATTTAACTAGCTATTCTCACAGAGATAAAATTTTGGCTAACACTCATCCCCATGGGAGCCAATGCACTTTAGAATAATATGGTAAACCCACACTGAATACCTCATTGTTCATTTAGCGTGTTATGAAACTGAGGGCAAGTGTTGCATTTGCAGGAATATAGTTAACAATACTTATAACTTGTTGCAAAGTGTCACTTAAAGTAGTAGCTTTAGCAGACAAACTTTATTGATGCAAGAAACAATGAAAAGAAATGATAACATCTGGGTCTGTTAACACCTTCAATCTGAGAAATAAACCCTTCCTGTTCCTGTCATGGAAAGCACGTGCACTCAGGAAATTTACCAAATTGAGTCCACCTTCACAACATTTATCTTGAAAGTTGTTGAAGATGTCTATTTCCCATGTTGTGTTCATAAAGGACATGATTTTCCTAAAATTGGATAAGGATCAGTGAATTAAGGACCCCGTTACTTGTTTTTAATTCTCTAATATTTTTTCATTCACTGGTTACTGGAGTACAACGGGTTTAATAAGCGTATCCTACTCTAAATGATAAAATATAGTCAAGGTAAAATAGGTGACTAAGTTAAAGAGACTGAGGAGGCCAGGCACAGTGGCTGACACCTGTAATCCAAGTACTTTTAGAGGCTAAGGCAGCTGGATTGTTTCAGGCCATGGGTTTGAGGCCAGCCTAAGTAACCTGTCAAGATGTCATCTCTAAAAAGTTACGTGGCTATGGTGGTGTGCCTGTAGTCCCAGCTATCTGGGAGGCTGAGGCAGGAGGATCACTTGAGCACAGGAGTTTGAGGTTGCCGTGAGCAATGATGAAGTCACTGCACTCTAGCCTAGGCAACAGAGCAAGATCCTGTCTCAAAAGAAAACAAAACAAAGCAAAAAACTGAAAAACTATTTTGACACTGTAATGTAAAGGAGAATGAAGACTTAAAAAAAAAAAACAGACTGAGGAAATAACACAAAAGATTATGTGTAACCTACATTCAAAACATAGTAAAAGAATGCAAAGTAGAAAACGGATGTAGCAGGTGGCACCCATGGCTCAAAGGAGGAGGGCACTGGCTCCATATGCCAGAGGTGGCGGGTTCAAACCCAGCCCCGGCCAAAAAAAAAAAAAAAAAAAGGAAAGTAAGAAAAGAAAACAGATGTAGCATAGGACTTCTGAAGGGCATTCTTATCAGGAAAATGACTATAGCACAGGAATAAATGCCTCAGTAGAAACTGCAATTTGTTATGTTTTGGGGGTATCAAAGTCTTACTCTTTGGTTTATTTTACTGTTTTGATTGTGATCATATATGGAAATCCCAATAACCATTAACCTTCTCAAACTGTCTGAAAGCCTTATAAAATCAAACTAAATATTTACCTTCTTAATTAAGCAACGTCTGAAACCTTAGGACCTTCTTTTGCCAATGGTATGTACGTTGTGAAACTAAAGCCTTACAAAGCTAAATACATTCTCTTTTATTCCTTAAAAAAAAGAAAAAGAAAAGGGAGTGCCCAAAGCGAGGCACTTTGGGGCAAAGAAAATCTCCTGTTGTGACCTGAATGAACTATAAAGCCTGAGCCAAGTCAGTAGTATCAGTTGATTTATCCAAAGCAATTGAATAATATATATTTTCCTTTCGATGTATTGCATGAAGTTGTTCTCTTAATTTGAAGGCTAATTCATGATGTCAACCAATTATGGTTTTTCTTGAAAGAGGCCATTCTTTGTATTTTGAAACCTTATCGGGGTCTAAGCATTTGACAATGCATTCCTTCACAATTTCTATGTCACTGAAAGGTTTCCCTTTGTTTCCCCGAGTACATAAGCTGCTTTATAAATTGCTTCATTGGCGTGATTTCCAAGTCTCAGTGCTGCTTGAAGGAATTGTCTTTGCTTTTGCTTTTCATCTTTTAATTTCTGCGATACAACTTTTTGCAGCTCTACCTCTAAGATATTTGTGGTCCTTATGAGTGTTGTAATGCCAAGGAGCACTGAATTTCTTTCTTTTCTTTTTTTTTTTTTTGAGACAGAGTCTCACTTTGTCACTCTTGGTGGAGTGCTATGGCGTCACAGCTCATAGCAACCTCCAACTCTTGGGCTTAAGTGATTCTCTTGCCTCAGCCTCCCAGATAGCTGGGACTACAGGCTCCCGCCACAATGCCTGGCTATCTTTTGGTTGTTGTTGCAGTTGTCATTGTTGTCCAGCTGGTGTGGGCTGGGTTTAAACCCACCAGCCTTGGTGTATGTGGCTGGAGCCATACACTGTGCCAAGCCAGCA
This sequence comes from Galagoides demidoff, assembly GCA_963574575.1. Taxonomy (NCBI): domain Eukaryota; kingdom Metazoa; phylum Chordata; class Mammalia; order Primates; family Galagidae; genus Galagoides; species Galagoides demidoff. Next base: position 9,382 of record CAUYQV010061979.1, read on the forward strand.
CTGAATTTCTTTAGTGTTAATGTTGCAGTTTTACACAGCAAGCAAATCATCTTATCTTTGGCAGAAACAAGATAATATTGCAATCCCAGTTCTCATTTAAAAAAATCTGTTTTTGGCTCAGCACCTGTGGCTCAATCGGCTAAAGTGCCAGCCACATACACCTAAGGTGGCGGGTTCAAATCCCCAGCTCGGCCCGCCAAGCAACAATGATGGCTGCAACCAAAAAATGGCCAGGCGTTGTGGTGGGCGCCTGTGGTCCCAGCTACTTGTGGAGGCTGAGGCAGGAGACTCGCTTGAGCCCAGGAGTTGGAGGTTGCTGTGAGCTGTGATGCTATGGCACTCTGCCCAGGGGGATAGCTTGAGGCTTCGTCTCAAAAAAAAAAAAATCTGTTTTCTTCTTTCACTGTTCTCTTGATCTTCTTTGATATGATGGGCTGTTAAGCAGACAGAATTTAAAAACTACCCACGAGCTGTGCAACTATTCACAAATTCCGCTTCAAACAAACACAGTGTATCATTGTCAAAAGCTGATAACAGGCTGGTGTACTTGACCCCCATAAACTCTCGCCAACCAGCCTCCTGCAGTAGTGGTGCCAGTCAGCGGGGGAAGTTAGAGCTAAATCATGAGCACAGCAGGTATCAGTTTAGCCCTTATGGCTTACTCATGTTCTAGTTGTGTCTGGGAGGATTATTCCATTGAAACTTATTTTATTTTTTGTTATTTTAAGTACATTTGTTTTAAAAACAAAATACACATATAAAAGATGAACAAAGATGTGTTAATATAAATAAAATGATTTGTTCTGTAAAATTTGGATTCAATCAAAAGACACTGAGCACATTTGGCCTTAAAAGCGGCCGCTTCTCCCCTGTACTAGCTCAAAAACTATCTCCCACCTGCTGCCACTAGGTGACAGTCTTTGCAAATATTTTCTCTGAAGGGAGCCTCCTTGTAGGACAGAACTTCGGTTCTCTTGAGACATGGTTAGTTGGTAGTTTGAGTTAGTTTAGTTAAATGCACAAATTCATTATGACCTACACTTTTAGTACTTGAGATCATAGTTATCTTTCATCTGGAACGCTTTCCTCCCTTTGCTTGTTATAATTCTTTCATCTCATTCTTTTCTCTGGAGAAACCCTGCCACTAAATGGCTAAGCATTCTGAAGTCAGCATCTGGGTTCCATTGCAGCCCCCGTGACTACCTAGATATGGCTACCTTGAGACAAGCTACTTGGCCTTTCTAAGCCTCAACTTCCCCATGTACAAAATGTGATAATCATCCTAATTCAACAGATCATCATGAAGCTTAAATAAGTAACACTTTTAAAGCACTTATACCATAATGCCATGCATGGGAGCTGTTCTTGCTAAGAACATTGTCTTAGCTTAAATGCCACTCACTCTGGAGCTCCTTTTCTGAATCCCTGGCCTCGGGCATGTCCTACATACAGGTCATAAGCACCATGTGCTTATCCTTCAGAACACCTGTAATAGCTGGTAGTGATTTGTGTAACTTATGTCTCCCTCTCTCACTAAACTGGAAGGTCTCTGAGAATAGAAAAGGCTATATATGTTTTACTCACAACAGTTTCTGCCACTGAGTATCTGGGACATGCTAGGTGCTAAAGCTAAGTTTGACAAATGAATGAAATAAATGCATACTCAACTCACTGGTATTAAATATAATTTATTGATTTAAATGGGGGGACATCTATTAACTCTTTGATCTCAGAGATCAAAGTAACTTATAAAAAAAATTGCTGTTCTTAATCCTGAGTGAAAAAGGCTGAGTATTTCCTAATTAGTTTATATGAAATAAATGTCTCTGAGACAGTATACCAAATAAGTAGTGTGAGGTATTTGATACCCTCTGAAATTTTAATTGTTTCATTTAGCTATGACAATGTAGTTGTCCTGCATTTGAACCAATACTGCTTCACTGAGAATTTATTTGTTGATGCAGTATCTATAATTCAAGCATTTTAAATATACTAGGGAACTTAGTATATGAAATAACCCTATCAGAGAGATCTGTAAAGCAAAGAAGCCTGGGCTAAAGTCAATGTTCACTTTCATGGAAATAATGAATTTCAACATAGTAAGTTTTCTTAAAGCAAGAGATATCCTTCATGAACTTTCCTAATATATATATTTTTTGAGACAAAGCCTCAAGCTATTCCCCTGGGTAGAGTGCCGTGGCATCACAGCTCACAGCAACCTCCAATTCCTGGGTTCAAGCGAGTCTCCTGCCTCTGCCTCCCAAGTAGCTGGGACCACAGGCACCCACCACAACACCTGGCTATTTTTTGGTTGCAGCTGTCATTGTTGTTTGGCAGGCCTGGGCTGGATTTGAACCCACCACCTTAGGTGTTTGTGGCTGGCGCCTTAGCCACTTGAGCCACAGGTGCTGAGCCATGAACTTTCCTAATATTTTATTATGCCATGTAGCTCCTTCAAAACAAATCTGACCCATCTTGCCCTTTTCATCTTCCAACTTAGAAAATATTGGAGAGGGCATATAATTTCAGTCATCCTTAAAGTCCTTTAATGAAGGACTTTATGAAATGGTCAACTAAGCAAGTCAGAAGGCCCAAAGCACCGTCACGAGAAATGTTAGATGTTTTCAAGAAGTAATTTTCTGTATCCAAAGTTTTCCCAAAATATGAGGAATGAGGAAGTGTTTTGTGGGTTTGAAATACCCTTTACAGACAGGCAAGTCACTGTTTCTTCCTACCATGGTGATGAAACTTCAGGCGGCCCTGATACTAGGTAGCCGCCTTTCTTTGTATTAGTCATTGTTTTGCTGGTTCTGTTTACTTCCCCACTCCCTGGCTGGATGGTGGGGCGCTGCCTTCATCACAAATGAATCCTATCAACTCCCCCATGTCACGCTACGTACTGCTGGCAGTATTTGGCTGCTTTTGATAAATTGTTCAGTCTTGCGAAATACTTCCCTAAGCTGAAGTTCTGGAACTCATCAGGTGTCTTCTCTGACAGTCATATCTTCCTCGGGCTCTCCCCTTACGCAGGCAGCTGGGGTGAAGCCTCTGTCCTCCCACGAAACATGCTTCTTTTGGAAATTTAAATCTATCAGCTTTTGGCACTAAAGTAATGCTCTTGCATTCCATGTCAGATCAAGGCTGAATGATCTCTTGGGAGTGAATAACCTTTTAAATGTTGAAAGACTAACAGTTCCAGGGATCAGTGTGCATTTAGCAATTTGTTAGAAGGTTCAGTGTCCCTTGTAACTAGCTACATTTGAATTAGCAAGGCCCAGATTGTATGTTTTTTTCTCCTTGTGAGTTCTTCTGGAGGTTAGCATAATATTCTTCCCCTTATCTTGGTCCATCAGTGTGTTCACTGAGCAATCTCTACATTCAAACAAAATATGGCTTCTGAGTTACGTGAGTGTGTAATCATCATTAATACGTATGAAGGAATGCAGGGAGTTATGGAAGGTTCTTGGGTGACTGTCATCTCTGATCTATGAAACTGGCAAAAGGATTAACGACCATCCTATAAACAGAGCCAGAGTTAAGTTTTTGAAAACATTCCATTCACAAGGCTTTAATCTTCATGCCAATAAGGGAAAGATAGGTTTTTTTTATTTACTATTTTTTGAGACGGAGTCTCGCTCTGTTGCCCTGGGTAGAGTGCCATGGAGTAACAGCTCCCAGGAACCTCAAACTCGTGGGCTCAAGAGTTCCTCTTGCCTCATACTCTCAAGTAGCTGGGACTATAGGTGCCCACTGCAGCGCCTGGCTAATTTTTCTATTTTTTAGTAGGGATGGGGTCTTGACCTGGCTCAGACTGGTCTCAAACTCCTGAGCTCAAGCAATCCACCCACCTCAGCCTTGTGAAGTGCTAGGCTTACAGGCATGAGCCATCGTGCCTGGCCAGAAAAATAGGTGTAAAAAGTAACATCTAATTTATTTTTAAATAGGGTTGGGAGGTCAGATTTCATTCCTCCTCCCACAAAAGCCATTAGTGGTGCTTTCTTCCTAAGAAACAGAAGTATAGGTAGTATTAGGTTTGAAGAGTGGTTGCCCCAGTTTTTCTACATTAGAAATATTTGAGGAGTTTTGACAAATCCTGATGTCCAGGCTTGGACAGGCTCCACAGCACTAATTACATTGCAGTGTCTGGGAGTGGGTGCCAGGCTTTAGGAATTTTTACAAAATCCCCGGGTGAATCCATCGTGCAGTAAGGTACAGGAAGCCTGTGTTAAAACCATCACGCTTCTCTACCACACCCTAACTTTTCTTCCTTTCCTCTTAGCCCAGTGCTTCCTAATCTGACTGCTCATTGGAATTATGGGGCATCTTTAAAAAATCCTCCTCTGATTCATCAGGTCAGGGGCAGGGTGGAAGCATCAGGAATGTTTAGCTGTTTCTTGAGTGCCCCTAATGTGCGAGCTTGGGGGTGGGGGTGGGGGGTTGGGGGGGTGGGGGGGCATCCCTGATTATTTAAAGAGGTAGGATAAGGTGGATTCTTTAGCAATTTTAAAGTATTTTTCTGGCAGTTAAAACTTTATATATTTTAAAAATTCCTATTCACTAGTTTTGTGGAATTAATTTTCTTATTGAATTCACTAAGCTGTAAAACCCAACCCTGTTCCTGAATCTCTTGATAGTGGAGTTGCCAGATAAAACATAGGATATCCAGTTAAGTCTGAACAATACTTATTTCAGCTAAAATAAGTATTTTTAAATATAAATATGCCTATGTAATATTTTGGATGGGTAATAAAAATTATTTACTCTTACTTGGAATTTGAATTTGACCGGCACCCTGTAATTTTATTTGCAACATCTGGCAACTCTAATTGGTGGGATTGCCTGGTTTACCCTTGGGACAGTCAGCAGCTGAATTTGGATTGCGGAGAGAGCCTTAATTCGAATCTTCAGGGCCTGTGGCCTTTCTTTTAGCGCTTACCTTCTTGTGAGGTGGTAAGAAAAAAACTATCAGCGCTCTGGGAATTAAAAACTGCTTAAAATCCCCCGGTGAGCTAAGAAGACCTACATTTTCCTTTTATCCCGGGGTGTCATTGTGTGATCAGGAAGGGAGCAGTACAGGTAAAGAGGAGTGGTACTGTGGAAGAAAATCCAAGTACATTCCAGTGGGGGGTGGGGGAAAGGAGAGGGGAATGGGGAGGAGAGGCATTGGGGAGCTCTCACCCATGTGCACAAAGTAAAGGTGGACAGCACAGCCCCTGGGTGAAGGGCTCCACTACAACTTGAACTTCACCTTCAAAACGCAAACAATGTAACCTAATCATCTGTACCCTCATATTAATCTGAAATAAAAGAAAATGTAAAAAAAAAAAAAAAAAGAGGAAAGGAAGAAAGAAAGGAAGTGGTGTGTAGAAAGAGGTGAAGGGCTGAATCTCAGGTATAGGTTTGGTTCCGGCAACCCCAGATCTACCCTCTCTAAAAGATCATATTTTGCTATTTTAAGCCTTTTCAATAGTTTCAAGTGCCTTGGACTCCCCCTCTTCTTTTTTTTTTTTTTTTGCACATTATTATTTCTTCGTAATCTATCTGAATATCAGATGCTTGCTGCCTTGGCTGAAATTGAGATCGTTTCCAGGTGGAAACGTTTCTCATAGCTTACTGAGTCTGAACTAATGGAAACTTTGGAAGTCCTGGCAATGTTGTAAGAGCCCCCTAATCACAGGAGGCTTCCCAAGCAGTCTGGATGCCGTTCTGCTTCAGCCTCGAAGGACTGTTTGCCACCAGCTGATTCCTGAAGTTTCCTTCCTCCCCATCAGCCCCAAATAGGCCTTGAACTGTAAATAAAAGTGGTGGGTGGGTGTATTTTTTGGCCAACAGCAGGCTGTCTACAAAGGGAAAAGGAGTGAGATTTCACGATAAATCCCAGAAAGCAGGTGTTGTAATGATTTTAGCAAATTGGAGCCTGACATTTTGATGAACAACTCCTGAGCACCCCGCACCCTTTCCCTCCACGGAGGAGATAGGCAAGCAGGTAATATGTCAAATCCCCCTTTGCTGGTCCAAGTTTACTAATGGAAGGAGGTGAAACAGGTGAAGCACATTAACTTTTAACCTGTGAACAATGATTTTTTTTCACTAAGCATTAGATGTTTAAAAGGGAAATGCACACTGGCAGAAAGGCGACCAGACAAAGGGTGATGGGAAGGGGCCGAAAGCTGGCCCGCATCACAGAACCTATTTGCAAGCCAGCTAGGCCCACTTTGGGCAGATGTTTTCACAGGAACAAAAGGGAGGGGCAAGCATTCTATTGTCCCACACATTGGCAAAGCAGCGGAATATCTTTTTTAACTGTGTTCTCCTTTTTTTCATGATGTCAGCAGGAGAGAGAGGCTTGGGCAGAGGGATGGTTCGAGGCTTTGGGATAATTTTGCTGCTCAACCATAATTCAAGGAAATCACATGTATTGATTATAAAGCTTTTCCCCAAGCTCATTTAAGAGGAGTTAATTGATTTTTTTTCCAAGGCTGTCCACTTTGAAAAGCAAAGGGCTGCATGTTTTTATTCTCCTATGGATAGAACAACCCAATCATCATTAGCTACTTTACGTATAAGTGAAGAAACATGAAGCTATTAGGAGAAAATAGTTTGGGAACGTTGTCTCGTTGGGTCTAAATGTTGAGCTTCCTTATTACCATCTAGATGCAGTGCGCCCTTCCCCGGGTGATTGGCTTGGTATTCTACATTTTACCCGAAGGCCTCAGCAGCACCACTATGCCCCATGTGTTCCAGAAAATGGAGGAAGTTGGTTTTTCTATATAAGTTGGAGGTCTGCACATTCGTGACCCACTGTGGTGCTATTTGGCCCACACACAGTGCAGGAAAAATTAAATCTTTGAGCCAAAATTTGAAACGTGAGAATTTACACACACACACAATCTGGATTGCCAGCTTCTTTTGAAAAATCAGATTTGGCTCTTATACTTATATTCCTCATGCCATCGGTCCACTGGGTCTTTATGTTTTGTACTGAGTAAGCTTTGTCTAGCTCACTTTGAGCTTCTCATTGGGTTTGTTCATTCAATGAGACGGGTCAAATATAAGGAGACATTTATATTACTTGTGTGCACAATTCCTATATGCATTTGAATTTGACATCCATGCCATGAGGCAAGATTAGATTATGTAATCACTCTAATGTCTTCCAAGCTGATTATATGATTCTTCTCTTTTATACAAATGGAGTTCTTGACATTGTAATGGATTATCTGGTACTGTGCTTGAGGAAAGAACTTGACTATATTGGAGCTCCAAAAGTCATTTCTGTCATATTTCCATTTAGTCTGCTTAGAGCATGAGCAAATCCTGTGTTCTTAACTGGTTTTCTTTCCTTCCTTCCTTCCTTTCCTTTTTCTTTCTTTCTTTTTTTTGATAGAGTCTCACTCTGTCACCCTGGGTAAAGTGCCATGGCATCACAGCTCATAGCAACCTCAAACTCCTGGGTTCAAGTGATCATTCTGGTCATTCTGCCTCAGCCTTCCAAGTAGCTGGAACTATGGGCCCCTGCCACAATGCCCAGCTAGTATTTTTCTATTTTTAATAGGGACAGGGTCTCCCTTTTGCTCAGGCTTGTCTTAAACTCTTGAGCTCAGGCAATTCTCCTGCCTCAGCCTCCCAGAATGCTAGGATTACAGGTGTGAGCCACTGTGTGAGGCCTGATTTTCTTTTTTTGGCTATGTTTTCATTGATGGAGAATTAAAATGATCATCTAGATAAGCTCATCTATAAGTGAAAAATGGAATTAGTAATTTAAATATTCAGAAGTGGTTACCTATACAAGTAAAATCTAGCAAAGAAGGGTTCAACTGATGACTTTGTTCAATCTGGTATCAGAAAATTTTAATGGTAGAAAGGACCTTATAGATAAATTCTGTACCCTTCATTTTATGGATTTTTATAGATAAAACTGAATTTAATAGAGGTAAAATTATTTCTTGATCACACTAAAAATGAGTGTTGGAGCTGAGACCCAAATCTCTTTTGACTTTAGCCAAGGCCAATGTTATTTCCATTACCCTTAATTGTCTCTAATTATACAGTAACAATTCAGCTTTCTCAGTTTTTGGTGGTGTTTATTGTTTATTGCAAAAAAAATTATAATAAAACTATCACATTGTCACAGCTCTATATTCTCTAAATATCAGAATTATTTCTGTTAACATTATAAAGCATTTCATAGGAATTTTTCTTAAAAATATAAAGATGACATTTGATAATGAAAAATTGATAATGTGTATTTTAAGAAAAGATTCCAAACTGGATATACTAACCGTAGTTGTCTTTAAATGTCTTTAAGGGGCTTCCCATGCTTCTTTCCATTCATTATCTGGCTGTCTAAATTTTCCATAATGAATCTACATCAGTCTTGTAATTCTTAGAATATATATAAAAGAAACATATATAAAAGAAACAAAGGCAAATCCAGTCAGATAGAGACACGAAGCATTTGTGTGAAATTAAAACGTTCTCACACCTCATTCATTCCTACAAGTAGGATGTAAAGACCATTTCCTGTTACTCAAATATGCACACACAAAGAGAAAGGATTTGACACTTTCCCACAGTGAAAGAAAAATGTCTGGTGGCCGTGATTTCAAGGGGGCATGTGCTGAGAGCTGTGACCTAGAGCACATTCCAGACTGAGCAGCACCAATTTTAAAATTAAAACCCCAGCAGTTCCAGCTCTCAATTATGATCCCTTCCCAGTATCTGCTTAATCGACTTAACCCAGGGTTTTGGTAGGAACCTCTATTTTCTCTGAAGTTCTGAACGCTAAGTTGAATTCAAACTTTGGTTTATCTTTGCCTAGTTTTAGGAAACTTAAAGACCAAAACGTTAGCACCCGTGCCCAACCTACACACCGAGGGCGACAGCTGCGTGGTTACCAAGGGAAGAGTTTGCTTGGATGGGGAGAGAAAATGCTTCTTTATAAATAATGTGTTTTTATGACTCTTGTTTCTGGGTAACCTGATCCATACAATGTACCTGTGAGTGTTTGAGGTCAAGTTCCAACTGTGTTTTATTAAATATTTGACCATTTTATGTGTTGTTGTAATGGAGTTTGAGACATGGGTGATTAAGGAGTTGGTCTGTAAGGAGCTTGCCTGACTCTCCTCTCTCTTTTTCTCTTCCCTCCCACTCTTTCTCCGTATGGATACATAAATATCTATACATGTAAACACACGCACATAATAAGTTTTGTAAGGAGCTGATTTTGTGTTCTCACGTACCTTAATTTTGATTCCTTCTAGCAAGAAGCATGGGAAAATATCGCATAACTTCATGCCAATCAATTAGTTAATATTTGCAGTCCTTTGATGTTCTCGCTGCAAAGCTGGGGGGCTTGGGATAAGACTGCTAACAAATATAGCACTGTCCTATGGACAAAGGGAAAGTAATTTACTTACTTTCCCTTTGTCATGGAAAGGACACAGCCCATCTTATAAAAGGATATTTTAGGACCCCAGAAGAACAATGTCAAGTCTGAATCTCAACAAAGATTTTGTCAATATTTTTATATCAGCAGCTAACTCTTAGAGGGAATGTTCTTCCTAGCAAAGTATCTCAAGAATGGAAGAAAAAGTATCCAATGTACACAGCCCTACTATGAAACTAATTTATAGCTTTCATATGAAACCTATAACCTAATTATAGCCTAAGAATATGGGGATGGGGGAGGGGGAGGAGGGGGGAGGGGGTGGATGGGTGGAGGGAGGGTGATTCGAGGGATCACTTCTATGGTTTATCTTACAAGGGTACAAGTGAATCTTTCTAAAAGTAGAATATAAACATCTTAACACAATGACTAAGAAAATGACATGAAGGCTATGTTAACCAGTTTGATGAAAATATTTCAAATTGTATATGAAAACATCACACTGTACCCCATAATTGCATTAATGTACACAGCTATCATTTAATATAAAAAAAAAGAAAGAAAATAACACATATTGGTGACAGTGTAGAGAAGTGTGAACCTTTGTGTTTTGCCAGTGGGAACATACGTAACAAGGTGTAGCCACTGTGAAAAAAAAAAAAAAGAAATTTTGGTATGTTTCTAGATAAGTCATGGCCTGATTCAAACACACACACACACACCTGAGTCTGTAGACTTCCTGGTGCAGTTGAGAAGTGATACTCTTGCTGATGCAATTGTACAAAAGAGTCCTCAGACTCCATAAGACATGGGAGTAAACCCCTCTGGTGTCCCTGCTAAGTATTTTGGTAAATTGCACCGTCTCACTTCCCCAGAGTTAGGAGTGATGAGCTATAGCCTCAAGCTGGAGTGGCTGAGGCTCTGACAGTAGATGGGAGTACTTAGAAGTGCTACGGAGCATATTCACTCACAAGGAAGGGTAACTGAAAAATCCCAGGCTGTCCCACTTAGTTCTCCTGTCATCCCTAGAGACAAACTTGGTTATCTTAGATTCCCCCTCATTCAGGAGTCATTTTGCTTCCCCCCTACGGTGATGTGTCTCATCCTACAATTCTTACCCTGAAATAAAACACTTACAGTGGCAGACACCACTAAAGAGAACTCCAAAGGGGACATCACCATGTCTGGCTTCTTTGGAAATATAATAATTTTTCAAATAGTTGTTCATTTAGAATGCTGCTTAATTAAATTTTAAGCCTTGTTAATTTTGTGAAGGCAAAAAGTGGAAACCAAATGAACATACATGTATGTATAGAGAAAATTAAACAAAATAAATAAAATGCTGCTTAAATTGAGAATAAGTAAACTTTCCTTATTACCTCACAGTTTTAAAAGCACTTATAGATACATCATATTATTTAGTAGGAGAAAATTGGGAGTTCCCCCTAGGGGACATGGGGTGTGCCATTTCGTCACATTCCTCATGACTGTAGGTATCAATGTTCAGTACTACATGCAAATTTGGGAGGGGAAACTCAGGCAGGCCATGGACTGAAGGAACATGACCCAGGAAGCGCACAGCTCTGAAAGTCCCTGCCTGGCATCATAGAATAAAAAGTCCACTGCTGGGGCCACACAACTCTTGATTCCAGTTTCACCTTCATGTCTCTGGAACTGCGTTTCTTGAATCCAAATCATGCTTTCACCACTTATTCTGTGACCAGGAGAAGCTTCCTGGTATCCAAAGAATGGAGATATCGTAATGAAACCAGCTGATGCCCAGATGATTAAATGAGATATGATCTAAATAAGATGTGATTAGAAAGGTACTGGCACCTCGCATGTCTTTATTAATAGGAGCTGTTGTTACTATGTGAGTAACCTTAGCAAAGGCAGTCGCATCACTGCTCCCTCGCAGGGGAGAAGAGAATTGTCATAAGGATTGATGGAGAGCATGTGTTTTCATAACTTATTTAATTTTCTTTCTTAAAGAGTTGCAAACACACAGAAAAGTAGAGAGACTAATATAAACAACCCCCACATGCCCTTTGTCAAACTGTAACAGTGATCACTTTGGGCCATTCTTGTTTCACCAGTTACTCCCACTGATTTTTTTCTTCTGGGATGTTTGCAAGCAGATGACAGAGATGTTATTTTTACCATGCATTCTTCAGCACACAGGTGTGGGAGATGGTTTCCAGGAAGGCCACAGTGGTTCTTCCACGGGTCGCCCCTTGCTTTGCAGTGTGGCTTTGCTGCTCCTCTCATTGGGAGATGGACTCTATTTCTCAACCACCCTTAATCTGGGCTGGCTTTGAGATCCCCCTTGACTATTGAATGAGGCATAAAGGAAGTTGTCAGATTCCAAACCCAGGCATTATAATTCCTAGGCAAACAGAGTGGTCCTGCGGAACCAGTCCACGTCGTGGACCTTAGAGCATCACAAGTAAATGACACTACTAAAGTTGTGGGTGATGTATAGTGCACTGATAGACACCCCACACAGGGATGTGTTTTTACAAACACCTAACACAGGTCTTCAACAAAGATGAAGCTTTTAGCGTCTTGTCCAAAGGACTGAACTCACATGGCATTAGACATGTTATATAATCACTGTAGGGGAGTGTCAGCGTGCTGGGGCTCCTGTGGAAATCATCCTGTCTAGGAACTTTCTGTGGCTGAATTAGACATTCCAGCTTAGGGTCTATCTGATCCTGATCATTGATATCAGATAACAGTTTCTAAGCTTTATTGAGTTACAGTGTCCTTGCTATACACACACGTACACACACAGAGGGTATTGAGTGGGGAAAGAGAAAGAGAGAGGGAAAGTTTGCTTACATTAAAGCATTCACGGACCAGTCAGTGTGCATGGACACCAGTTAAGTAACTCTGATCTCAGTTGAGCAGACCCTTACCTGAATCCCCAGGGCTGCATAGGCAACTCTAACTGCCAACGAGTCTTTGTATGACTGTTTGTATGAGTGACTGTTCCTGTTTCCATTACTGTTGCTACTGTAGCTACTTCTAAAAGAGGAGGAGTCCGTGATGGGGATTTCTGGCTGGATTTTAGGTTTAGAGTCTAATAACTTCTTGACCTTTGCTTGGTTTAACCAGTTTTATTCCAAAGCCTTTTGGAATTTTCAGCTTCCACTTGTAGCCCCACTACTGAGGGACAGAATGCTCAGGAAGTGGGCAGCTCCCCAGCAGAACCTCAGCAACCACACCTTACCATGTGCTGTAGCTGCTGGCTGACTTGGCCCATGGATTTCTTCAAGATTCTCATTGATAATTTATTAGGCTTAGGCAGACTGTGAATATTGCCTCGGTTCATATTTTACTACTGTTTAGCACTATCTATGCTATTTCCCATGTACCTGTTTGTCCATGATCTTCTTTTTGGAGATGGCCAACCCTTTGGCCATCGAATTCACCCTCTGCCTATTCTCCACAGGACACCAGTCTCCAGGAATAGGTGGGAATGGAAGAAAGCTAGGGCACGTTGAGCATTAGGCAGCCAGCCCCAAACTCATATAAGCTGAGAAACTAGAAAGCCTCTAGGATTGATATTAAAATAACTTCATTGTTTACAAAAGAGACAAATGAAACTTATTGATGATTAATAAATCTAAAGAAGTTCCCACCTTGCCTCACTCTACTTTGCCTTTTTCTTCGTAATAGTACTCACCACCTTGCACATTTGCTGGTTGTTCAACTTCCTCCATTACAGGGTAAGCTGGATTAGAACGTGGACTTTGTGTAGTTCAATGTTAGATCTCCAAAACAGTGACTGGCACATTGTAAGTGCTTGGTAATTCTTTCCACTTTTCTATTTTCTTGAATAACTGAATGTTATTGTTATTAAACTGAATTGTTATTAACATAAACTGAATTTTTATGTTATTAAACTATAATTTTCTAAAGTTCTTCCAACATTGGCATGTGTTCCCTAGGAGGGGCCTTTAAAAGGCACAGCTATCCAGTCTGTCTCTTTAGAGGACTGAACTCCTAAATCAGATATTTAAGCTATGCAGGTGGTGCTGGGACAAGTGGTCCTAGAAAAGTGTTTTGAAAAAACCATGTCATGTGACTTCCATCCCCTGCAAAGATGTATACCAGGAATACTTAGCAAAACGAGAGTCTCACTCTTTGTTTCTGGCAATTCAAGACATCACAATAACAATAAGGCAAATTAAATATAATCAAAATAATAAATAATTAAATAGATAACTCAGTAACTCATTTTTATTTAAAATAATCTTCTTCCACTACCTTTCTACTATGTCCTTCTTTCACAGGTTTTTCTAAAGAAATGTACATCTCAAAACACTGACAATTCTTTTTTGACTAGATACTTCTTTCAAACTGAGAAAAAATTGGTAGCAGTCATTGAGAATGCAAAAGTAAATGTTTGGGGAATTGTGAGAGTCATCTTTGCCACTGGAATCTATAATTTAAAGGATGGATAGGTCAGTTAACTACAGCAAACAATCCGTTAAGCCTCAAAAAATACCACAATCAAATAATTCATTAAAAAAGAAATAATGAATGGTTAAAACATTGAAAAATTCTTAAACCTTTTTACTAATCAAAGAAATGCAAATTATAGCCAGGTTCAGTGGCTTACACTGTACTCCTAGCACTCTTGAGGCTGAGGCCGATAGATCTTTTGAGCTCAGGAGTTCAAGACCAGCCTGAGCAAGACTAAGACCCCATCTCTACTACCTGTAAAAAAACTAGCTAGGCTTAGTGGCACATGCCTGTCTCCCTTGCTACTCAGGAGGCTGAGGCAAGAAGATCACTTTTGTCCAAGAGTTTTCACAATATTCCTCTATATAGATAGCGTTATTATGTCATTTTAAAGATGAAGAAATTGAGCCACAATGGGCAGAATAACTTACCAAGGTTATGCAGCCCCAGTCTGGCTCAAATCTGTGCTCTTAATACTGACACTTCATCATGGAAAGTAACACCACAACCATATGGAAAGGGGACAAGGATATACTCAGTAGAAGAACGCAGATTTCAGAAGAAGGTAGCACAGTTCCAGAAAGAGTGAAGGAGAGGAAGGAAAAAAAATATGTTGGAATGGGAATGCACCAAAAGTGTCATATCGGGGTTAATTTTTGATGACTTGTGCTTTCTTCTTTATAATTCCCCACAGCCTAGTATTCTTCTTCAATACATCTGCATCTTTTACAATTAGATTTTTTTTTTTTTAAATCAGCCAACTGTTAGCCTGAATTTGTCTTGGCAAATGTTGAGACATTCCTGTCTGACTCAGTAGGTATTGCTTTTCCCTGCTAACATTTTCTGCAAGCCAATGCCTTTGCAAATTTCAATTATACAATAGTTTAATTTTGGTTCTATGTTTATGTTTGAGTGAAATCCTAGGTAACTACCCTGGGAATTGTAATTTAGGAGATATGTAGGGATATGAAGATATGTGTATAACACTGAAATGATTGAAATAGATGAGAACCATTGGAAAAAAAACCTGTATCTTCACCTTTGTGCTGGAGAAGCAAGATGACAACCACCCTGGACCTGGAGTTGACCATGTGACACATGAGGCCAAAGGAGGTGGCTGCTGAAGGAGTGTCTGTAAAGTACTCTGTTTTCTAGATAGAAAGATCAAACCTGGCTGGCACTATTCCTGTCCTCGCTAATCTCCCAGCACTTCAGCCAGTGATGAGGACATGATTTTTGCAGTTTGTGAACTTGAGGCTACAAGATGAGGGGAAAGATCAAGAGATATTGTGACCCTCAACATTGTGATGTGCTGAACCAAAGCCAGCGAAAGCATAACCCCAGGCTTCTTCTCGTGTGGGAAAAATAGAACCTTATTTGTTTAAGCCACTGTTAACTTTTTCATTAGTGGCAGCCAAGTATACATGGTATTCCCCATGGATCCAGCGCTCAAAATGCTCAGATATGATTCCTTCTTGCATTTAAGCAGATGTTTGACATCTTACCTTGCAAAGAAATATGGTTGAGTCATGTTCATGGGATTCTAAAAGACTAAAATTAGACCTTAGAGTTCATCTCGTTAAAATTCTTCTTTTTACATACAAAAATTAATATTTAGGGAGAGTCAATGATTGGCATAAGGTTATGTGATGAGTGGTTATTACCTTTTATCAACAGCAGAACGTTGCATAGGTCACACCTTCAAGGGGGCTATTTCTGTTGTCTACAAGTCATAAGCCCTAAGAGTTATGGTAGATGAAGGGCAAGATGATAGATAAAGAACATCTTATAGCATCTCGATAGATAAACTGCCTGACAAGAAATATGTCTGCTTGTTAGCCTGAGCATAGGAACTGCAGGCTGATGGATTCATAGAAGATGTGAATGTAAGAACGCTTGCCGGGGTGTGTTGGTAGCTGCTCTTCATCATAAGAACTTAAGGAGTCATTTGGTTGGATGACTTCGGTTACTGACAAAGGCTGAGATGTGTAAGCCTGTGACAGACAGAGCAGCAGCGACCTCACTAATTATGTCTAAAAGCCCGGCTCAGCCTCTGCTGGGACATTTTTTAAGATTTCTATATCACTTACAGTTCATGGGTTTAGATTTGCCACTTATATTTCCAAAATATATTTCTGTGGCATCATAGCATTCTAAAAGGAAGATTAAAAAGGAAATAAGTAGAAGCTGAAGGTATCATATAGAACCCCCTCCAGGAGCTGTGTATTATATTACTTCATTTAAATGTGAATGAAGATCTACGGCCAATTCGTAAAACAACCTGACAGTTCAGAGCAATGGAGGTATACCCTAAACACTTGGAGTTCAGGGCTTAGCTCACAAGTCACCTCCATTGGGATATTCCCTGGCCCCTCCATCTACTGCTGTCCTGTGGTCACTGTGCGGCATCACTCCATTTTAGTTTCTGCCTGGCTTTCATCACCATCTGACCATCATTTTATTCCTTGGTCATTTTCTCTGTCCCCTTACCAGCTTGTTGGAGGCAGTGGGGCACACTCTGTCTTGTTTACTGTGGCACTGTCAGTGAAGATGCCAGGCCCCGGGACAGGACTTCCATAAATAAGCCGAATGCACGAAAGGTGGTGATGACACTCTAACAACTCTGGCTACTTAATCAAATCAATAACTTGTCTTTTGAGGGTGAGAGAGATGATGGATTCTCTCTTTTCATTTTTGTATTGATCGGTATGTTAGCCAAGGACTTGTGCACATCTGTCCAAGGAGTTACAATGTAAATATGTGAAAAAAATGTTGGAGCGGCTAGAACTGACGCATGCCTTGGTCACAATAAAATTCATACTTGTGCGTGTGTGTGTATACATAGTTCACGTTTATTTAACTCGCTTTTAACCGTGTGTGGCCAGTGATCTGAGTTATTGAGGAAAAGATATATTTTTTAATTGTTCCAGAATCATGCAGATATTTTTCACATTTCACTGAATACTATATTCTGCAGACATTTTCACAACCTTCTATTCATGCGTAGACTTTGCTTTTTGACCTCACTATAAAAAGCTTCAGAAAGCAGGCTAGTGTTAGCCTCGCTTGGGAAGCCTGCAGGGAGATTGATTGAAAGGAAACCTAGGCCTGTGCGACCGACTGCCTAAAGAGCAAGAGCTTGACACTGTGCCAAAGGGAGAGGGCCCCCAAAGAGGCCCAAATCTCCCCCCACCCTCAGGATGGAAAGTCATGTGGGATGTGGGGTAGCAAGAACTCTATTCAGCTCCAGAGAGTAGCTAAGCTGCCAGCAAACTAAACTTTCAGAGTCAGATAAAAAACGTTAATTACAGATGTCAAGATTAGAGTTTGCTTTTTCTGCAAATTCCAGGGAGTCTCTAAGCAACTTGATCTTTGAATCCCTGGGGTACTAAAAATCTACAGAGAAGAGATTGTTATCTTAATGTTGCAAAAATCCCCACCTTGAGTGCTGCCAAGTAAAAATCCAGCTTAATGACACAAACTACAAGGACTATTCTTGGGTTGTTTTTAGAGGGCCGATGTTTAAAATACAATTTAAGCTGATAATTATAACTATAAATTCTTCCAAACTCTGTAAGTGTACAAGGTGCCTTGTATGAGCTTAAACAAACAACTGTGTAATCACCAAAATTGGATTTTGATTTTAAAAATCCCACGCACTATTTTTAAAAAGTATTGGTCACTTTAAAAGTCTTTCTCAGTTCAACAAAGAAGCACTTCCCAGCAGGGAAATTTGACTGCTGGAAGATAGAAAGTGGAGTTCCGTATTTGATATTCATCAAGGTGAAGTCACCTCTCCTCTCTTCTTAGCCCAGTCCGTTAATACTGGGGATCCTTGGATACAGGATACAGATACAGATTAAATTACCAAAGTCCAAGATAAAGAATAAATTGCTACCATCCAAGCAATATCTGTTTGTTTGAGACAAAATAATACTGTGGGTATAGACTCATGCCACAGAAACACAGGTGTACAAGAAATGCAGCACCCTTTTTTTCTTAAGCATTGAACTTCATGTCAGTATCAGACCCTTCTTCCATAAAGTGGAATAAGACATAAAATTAGTCACCGGCGGGTAAAGTCAGTCTGTCCGGGTTTAATCTCAGCAGGTTAAATGTTTTCTTTCTCCCTATCCTTCTTCCTGGAGTGGCAGGTGCATCATGGCATCAGAGAGACGAGTCCACTGCTGGTAATTCACAGATCCCTCTGCAGGGTGGGAAATGATGCAAAGCCCTGCTGCCCTCCCATGGGTGACTGGACGTGGGCGGCTGCTCTAAGCCCTCTTGGCCTTCAACACTCCATGCTCCTCCGTACAAGGTCGCTGCCTCCCATGAATCCAAGTTGGACGTGGGAGTCCAAGTCCCTTCAGCTATCACATTCCTCAGTGTACCTGGGCATTTCGTCACTTTTCTTCTTGCAATGAACACTGGCTCCTTTGCTGAGAGTCCCTGACCAGCATCTCTCTATTTTCCTTTCCTTTTTGATTCTGTTCGTTTTCTCTCAAGAAGTACATTCAACTTTGAAAAGTTCCACCTGAGAAAAGCTGTAAGACTAATGTAATGGACATTTGTATGCCTTTCATCTAGAGATAGCCCTCGTGAACAGTTAACTTTTGGCTTCATTTGCTTTAGTTCTGTCTGTTTATGCACATGTGTGTGCATGCGTGTACACACACACACATACATACACATACACACACATACACACACATATATACACATACACACACATATACACATACACAGACACATATATACACACACACAGACACACACACATACACACATACACACACATATACACATACACACACAGACACACACACATACACATACACACATACACACACATAGACAGACAGACAGACAGACACACGCACACAGACACACACACAGACACACATACACACACAGAAACACACACAGACACACAGACACACGCTTTCCCCCTGAATCAATGGAATTAATTACCTACATTATGAAATTTCACCCTGAAATATTTTGCCATTTATCTCCCAAGAACAAGGCCTTTTTCCACCTTATCACATATGGGATATGGGAATTTCATATTGACACATGGTATTACTGATATACGCATGTAGCTAAGAATTGTCAGTGGTCCCAGCCAGCAAAGTCCTTCTAAGATTTTTTTTTTTTCATTTGTAATCTGGAACCCAATCCAAAATCACTCACTGCATATAGTCATCATGGATCTTTCCTCTCCTTTAATCAAGAGTATCAGCTCACGGAATTATCAGAGTACAGGGAAGGAGAGGAGGTGCAATGAGGAAGGAAAAACTCACTGCTCACTGTATTCTTTAGGCCTCATCCTTGATTTTTAAAGCTTGGAAGCCAAGAGAGGAATTCTTTTGTCACTATTTGCACTTCTGCTTTTAGACGCCTCCCACAGGGCAGTGAATGTCAAGTTAGACTGGAGGGGAAGAAACCACACCAGCTAGTATCCCACTTCCAATCCTGACCAATGAGATCACATAAAAATGGATTTGTGGGCTCGGTGCTTGTGGCTTAAGTGGCTAAGGCACCAGCCACATGCAAAACAAAAATGGCACTAGTAAGTCCTTACCTATCAATAATTATTCTGAATGTAAATAGATTAAATTCTCTAATCAAAAGGCATAAAGGGGCTGAATGTACCAAAGAAACAAGACTCAACTATATGCTGCCTACAAGAGGCTCATGTCACCACTGAAGATAATCATAGACTGAAAGTAAAGAGATGAAAAAAGACATCTGAGGCAAATGAAAAACAGAGAAGGCACAGCTATATTTACTTCAAAGTAGACTTCAAGTTAAAAAAACTAAAAAGAGACAAAGAAGGTCATTATGTAGTAATAAAAGTGTTCATTCATCAAGAAGTATAACAGGCTCGGCTCCTGTGGCTCAAGCAGCTAAGGCACCAGCCACATACACCTGAGCTGGCGGGTTCGAATCCAGCCCAGGCCCACCAAACAGCAATGACGGCTGCAACCAAAAAATAGCCGGGCGTTGTGGCAGGTGCCTGTAGTCCCAGCTACTTGGGAGGCTGAGGCAGGAGACTTGCTTAAGCCCAGAGTTGGAGGTTGCTGTGAGCTGTGATGCCACGGCACTCTACCCAGGGGAACAGTGTGAGGCTCTGTCTCAAAAAAAAAAAAAAATGGAATTGTGTCTTCCGTTAAAGTGGATATTTCTGCTGGGAGACTTTTTAATAGTCCCCTCAGAGTCACCTTGTCCTGCTGTACAGAGCTCCGTCCCTGGAGGACATGGCCCTTCTCTCTTGCCTTGCTCTATTCTGATTCCCTTTCTTCAGGTTCATGAGTGCAATGGATGCCAGAGAGAAAATACTTTCACGTGGCTTTTGGAGGGACTTTTTGAACACTGAAGGACAATTATATGGATCAAGTATGAAATTAGTGATATTGCAGATGGAAGTTTGCAGGACCTTGGAAATGAAGTGAACTGTTTTCACACAGGCTTAGTCTGCCTGAAAGCATCAGTAGCAGCCTCAAATTAAGGACAGCAAGAGTGTCTTTGCTTTATGAGAGTCCCTGGAGCTGTTTTTTAGGGGATGAGCTCAGTTTATTATTTAGAGATAATAACTTCTGAACTTCAAATCCGTCTCAGGTCTCTGACACAACAACCTCACTACTTTTCAGAGGCTTGTATTATAAAGCCAACAACTTCATGACAATGAACTAAGGGGCCCTTGTGCTGTTTTAGACAGTATTTTATTTGACATCAGGGAGATGTGTCAATACTTTACTGGTGGAAATTCAGAGGAATAATTATTCTTGTTCAAATAATAGCATAAACAATTGAGCTCAGATTCTGAGATTTACTCAACTAACACCAAAAGCATGTTTTGCTGCTACTAAGATGTACAGAAATAAAAAAGAAAAATATTTTCTACAAGTCACAGAGTAGGAAAACATATATTTTATGTATCTATATGACAAAGGCTTGTATCAAGAATATACAAAGAATTAATATGGTTCAATAACTCAATTAAAAGTGGGCAAAGATGTAAACAGACATTTTGGCTAGGAAGCATACTCGATGCATTAGTCAGATCTACAATAAGACATTACTTAACACCCACTAGGATGGCTAAAGTTAAAAAGACTCCTACTACCAGGTGTTAGCAACCCAGATGTCTATCGACATGTGAATGGATAAATACATTTTAGTATGTCCATACAGTGGGTTCCTACTCAGCAATATAATAAAAAGGAATGAGACAACAGCCGTGAATACATCTCAAAATAATCATTCTGAGTGAAAAAGCCAGGCAAAAATGAGTATGTATTGTATGATTCCTTTTATAGACAATTCTAGAAAATGCAAATTCATCTATAGTGCCGAAAACATACCAGTAGGGAAGCTGAGGATGCAAGTGGGAAATGAGAGATGGGGAGTGGAGGGGGGATGGATTAGATGGGACAGGAAGAAGCTCTTGGGGAGAATGTATGTGTTTAGTATCTTCATTGTGGTGATTGTTTCACAGTTTTATAAATATGTCTGAACTCTTCAAATTGTACGCATTGAATATGTGTTAATTTATTATATGTCAATTATACCCCAATAAATCAATTTTTTTTCAAAAAGCAGGATGGGAAAAAATATTTGCAATACATATAATGGATAAAAGACTAGTATCCAGAATGTTAAAAAGGAAAGTAATCATTCTACAGATCAATAAGGGAAAGGGGCAACCCAATAGAAAAATGGGCAAATAACTCTCGTGGAATCTATATCTGACCACAATAGCATGAAAGTAAAGAGTCAGGAGGGAGGGAAACAGAGTCATTTACATCCTTGAATTTCTTGGGAAGTAGGCAAGCTAACTCACGTATATTAGATTTAAATATAGTAAAAATGAATATTGTGTTTTCCAGGAAAACCACTATAAGAATACATGACTCAAAGACAAGAGAGCAAGGAAATGTAATCATACAAAATCTAAATCTAGATTTCAAAAGAGACATAAAAAGAGGAAATGAATAACAGATGAGAGATTTTAAGTGTATTGATTTATTACTTTATAAAATGAAGACTTACAGATATATCTATTAACATATTTACCGTTGTTCTTCATTATTCCTTAGTCTCTGTGTCTCAACATAGGGTCACTTTTCTTCCACTTGAGTAACTTCCTCTATCATTTCCTTTATTATGAGTCTGCTACTAACACATTCTCTTAGTATTTGTTTGTATAAAATATCTTAAGTTTACCTTCATTGAAAAGACTTGTTGAGCATTCAATTATAAATCAACAGTAATTTTCCTTTCATGTTTTCTAAATATAGTTCCATTGTCTTCTGACTTTTGAGTTCTACCATTTATGTTGGGAAGTGAGGACTGGTTTCAGCTTCTTTGTTAGTAATGTCTTTTTCTTTGCCTATTTCTCTCTCTTTAAAAAAAATTGAAAATATAGAAAATCTGAACAACAGTACCATGAAAACTTACATATATTTTATCAATGTGCACCAGTTTTAAACATGTTTCACATTTTTGTTCTCCATGTGTCTGTTTCAGATCTTTTGAAACACATTGCAGATGACTCCCCTGTAGAAGTTTGGGTTCGTAGATTGTGTTTCCTGGAAAGCCGACTCTGAGGACTCTGAGACAGAGTTTGTATAGAGGATGTTTATTGGATCGAGGATCCCATAGGAGCAAGACCTGTAAAAGTGAGGGGGAAAAAAGGAGGAGGAGGACGAGAGAGTATTCTAAACACACTATTTCCCCAGTGTCAGGATGGAATGCCTGGGTTTCTATCTTCAATGTGGGAAGAGTCCTTATTTTCCAAGTGTCCCTTGCCTTATAGGTACAGGATAGCTTAGAGAAGCAAAAATCATTATAGAATTGAAATATTAAATAAAGTATTTGACAATGAGCTGAGCATTGACAAAATTTGTTCTCACTCAGAAACATATTCCTCTTAACAGTGGAATCTGTCTAGTCTATCTTGACAACAGCTCTGATGATAGGTTTTTGAAAAATTCTCTGAACATTTAACCAAATAATATAAATAATTGAAAAAAATCCAATATATTAGTTTTCTATTGCTGCATAAGACATTACCACAATGTAGTGGCTTAAAACAACACTCATTTATTATCTTATAGTTTCCATGTGGCAGGAGTCCAGGCGTGTGGTAACTAGGTCCTCTGCTCAAGGTCTCATGGGTCTCTTGAGTCTGACATTTCAGTGTTAGTTGGGTCTGTGATCTCATCTCAGACTTGGGTTGCTTTTCAAATTCATTAGTTGTCAGCAGGATTCAGTTATTTGTGATTATAAGATAAAATCCCCAGTTCTTTGGTGGCTATGATTAAGGATAGCTCTCAAATCCCTGCTCATAGCCAACCCTCAGGTCCTTGCACCTGACCCCTTCCCTAGCCAGTTCACATGTGGTTGATTGCTTCTCCAAGGCCAACAGGAGGATCTCACGCCAGTCTGCTACAACCACTACACTTTTCTCCTAGTATCAATATACCATACTTTATTAAAAATTCTCCTATTCGTGGATACTTAAGTTACTCCAGGTTCTGATTATTATAAATAGTGTTGCATAGGAAATCCCTACTTAGATGTCTTTGTGTCCATGTCCATGTCTTTGTATTCCATTTTGGTGGGACTGAACCCTTTAAAAATTCATTCTCCAGCTGGAAAGCCATGTACATTGCAAAGTGTGATAGTTCAGGTAAGAGGCGGTTTATTGCATTTGATTAGTCATTTACCCTCACCATGACTAAATTCAGAGCATATGACAGGCACATCTTCAGGACTTGAGACATGTCCAAGTTCACAACCCCAGTTCATTCTTTTATATCATGAGCTCATCCTCTGTTACAGACTCCCTAAAACTCCTCTCCTAATCTACCTCCAAAGTGTAGTTGGCTAGTCCACATATTGCTCTGCTCCAAATTACTGTTTATTTCATTTGCATTTGACTTGTCTTTTAATGATGCAATTAGCATGAAGAGGAGATCCATTGCCCAGGGGATTGTGAGTGGGGCCCAGAGTTGCCTCTCCCTGGGACCTCCTCAGGTCTTTTTGGTTGGATGAACTCTTACAGTGCTCTTGGTTACACTTATTCGTGTGGTCACAGCCTATACACACATCTACTGTGGCTTATTTTGTTTATTCAAAGGTCTCATCAGCCTATACCCCTTTTCCTATAGTTTTAAATTTGACTTTTTTACTAATCTTGTTACCTTTTTCTTTTCCACTGTAACATATTCACATTTTGAACAAGGTCACATGTGTCTATGTCTACATTAAGTATCCCTTTTAGACGAGTGTCTCAAATAGGTGCAGAGAGCTGGAATTTCTGCATAGCCAAGTATTTGTACCTTGATTTACCCTAAATGCAAGTGGGAAATCACATCTGAGTGCCTCATGCATGGAATAAACAAGGACTATCACAGAGAATATTACATCATATTTAATATGGATCCTTCTCTGTCTTGGGAGCTACTTGAGAGGTCCCCATCAAGATGTGCAAAAGAGCTATTTTTACAAGGGCCTGACTCTGTGATCACTTTTAGATAGGGTAGAATTTGAGCTTCTAGGCTGTGTTTGCTGGTAGAATTGCGTTGTGCTTTCTGCCATATATTCTTTCTGCTTATACTTCAATAGAATCCATGCTCCATTGGATTTTAAAATAAATATTTGATAACGTATTTTGTTCTTTGTCCCTCAGGTAAACTGATGGTAGAATGTCTAAATTACGTGTTTAAAAGAAATTCAGCTACAGCATCCCTTCTCTTTTACGTAGACTGTACAACCTCCTCAGGCAAATGCTTTCTTCCTGCATTTTAACTCTCCGTTATCTGTTTAAGTAATGACCTTTCTCATCCTCCGGGAAGACACAAATTAATTCAAAAGTCTTATCACTGAGTTCAAGTCAATTCCCGAAAGGTAACTTTGACCTCTTTATAGATTCTTGTGAGCTTTCTCCTTGAAATTCTTCCCCGATCGTGTATGACAAGGGGATCCTGAGGATAGGTGTGCCAGTAGACAGTACGGTGTAGTGAGGTGCAGTCAGATTGGAGCCAGTGGTGGGGATAGAATTCATGGCATTGAGAGCTCTCCCCACATAGCGTCTTCCACTATCCCTGTGTCTGCCATCACACACAGTAAGACAAGAAGACATTTCACTAACCCCAGTGAGATTAGCCCATATCACTCAGTTGTTTTCTACTAACGCCATGTATTTAAAATTCAGTGATCACAGTATCCTCCCGGAAGTGCATACAGGAATGAACTGGGGGCCTGCCTCTTCACATTTTAGGACTCTCCTTGTCATCAAATTTCTGTGGCTTCATGTCAGCCACGTTTGGCCAAGTCCATGTTGCCAACCTTTGCTCCATTTCAGAAACCCACTGAGTCTGTGTC
>CAUYQV010061980.1:0-42612 GCA_963574575.1 Galagoides demidoff
ATGGAGCTGGAAAATGTCCTCCTTAGCAAGGTGTCTCAAGAATGGAAGAAAAAGTATCCAATGTACTCAACACTATTATGAAACTAATTGTTAGCTATCTTAAGAAAGCTACAATCCAAATGGAGCCCTAGACTATGGGGAAAGAGGGGGAGGGGAGGGGGAGGATGGGTGAAGAGAATGATATTGTGGGGATCACACCTATGTTTTATCCTATTAGGGTACATGTGAATTTATCTAAAGGTTGAATATGAATGTCTTAACACAACAATTATGAGAAAGACATGATGGCTATGTCAGCCAGTTCGATGAGAGTTTTCCAAACTGCATATGGAAGCAACACACTGTATCCTATGATAGAATTAATGTACACAATTATGATCTAATAAAAAAAGATTATAAAAAAACAAACAAACAAAAATAATAAAAAAAAGAGGATAAAATTTGGTTTCCTCTTTTGAACAAAAATTTCAGAAAGTAATAAGAGATAAAAAAAACTTGGTTCACCTTTTGAGTAAACTTTGAAAAATAAAATAAAATGACCAAATTTCTTCTTCTTCAAAAAAAAAATAAATAAAAATAAAAATTGAAGTCCATAAGGCCATTGCCCAGCTGGAGCTCAGAGACATGCTTTTCCAAATTTTGGCATTTGAGAATACTGACTCTGAGTGTCAAAAGGCCTTGTGACCTTTGAGAGCACAAAATGCTTCCTTACAGGAATATATATGGACATGTGCTGACAGAGGAACAGAATCCCACAAGGCTAATTTACTTGCTGCTGCTTTAAAAGCGGGGGCCAGTCTGTACTGTCCTAGGTGTCATAATTGTGGAAAATTGGTGATACAGAACAAGTGGCATTTCAGCCAGCTTATGGAGCTGGGGGGGCAGCTGCCTCCATCTTGGCGGTGTTGATGCGGTGGCAGGGAGCAGAGGAACCAGCGGGCTAGATAGTAGGCAGAGGGGCCCTGTAGAAGGCACCAGTAGCCAGAGGGGCCAGACAGCTGCTGGGGAAACACCAGCACCTTAGGCCAAACAGGGAACACCCCATTTTCTAGACCTGGTCAATTTCATGTGAGTTTTCTAGGCCTGGGAATGAAAGGGATTGTAGCCATTTATTTGTAACCCAGACATGACCCAGACATGTCCCAGATGCATTGTTCCAGACATGACCTAGACATGTCCCAGACACACTAAATGTAACTACCAAGCACACTAATGTAACTACCAAGTGTGCTAAATGTAACTACCAAGGGCCAGACATGTCCCAGACAGGATGTCCCAGACATCCAAGCCCCATGCCACTATATATACCCCTAGACAGAGCCTAGAGAGAGACAGAGAGAGAGCTTTTCTCTCCTGACTTGGGTTTTTGCTCTCTGCCAGGAACTCTGGCACTTCTGTATTCTTTTCTGTAAATAAATCCTGTCTTATTACTGATCTGTGGTCTATGGATTCATTCTTTGAATCACCGAGACCAAGAACCTACTGAAGAGTGAAATTCCAGTATCATGTGGGGGGGCTCAACAGGGATTGACAATCTGTGGAAAGCAATGGGACCACTTACCTCTATCCTGCTTTTCTCTATAGTTATAATAATGGAAACTAATAATTTAGATGCCCATCAGTCAGTAAATGTGCATAGTGTGGCTGCTGACCTCCAGGTCACAGGCAAGAGGCTGTTGGGGAATGAACTTTCTAATTCCCCATAAATTGGCTCCAGAAAGGAGTCAAAGAGAATGTTAGACTTTTGAAACTGTTCTATATTTTACTCCTTTTCTCTGGATGACAGCCAAGCAAAGAGGTAGCACCCAGAGGCCCTGGGGTCCCCAGCAATGGTTCTGACCCCAGGACATGGGGTGGGGGGGGTCTTCAGAAAATCATGCTCTCCCAGCTCTAACTATCCTCTCTTCTCTCCCATGGCCCCAAACTTTTCTGATTTATCTCTATAATCTCAATAGACCTCTTCTGCTTTTCTCTCTCCTTGTAGTTTACATATTTTTTTGAATGTTGGTAAAGGATTGCTTTATCTAGTTAAGTTTGTATGGTCTCATTCTGATGTTTTAAGCGTGCCTCAAATGTTGTAGGGGTGTTGAAAGGTCATTTTTATTGCCTTTAATTGCAAAATTAAATTCAATTGGTGTTTTCATGTATCTGAGGAAAAAGGCTAAACCATGTTAACTACAAGTCAGCTCCAAACAAAGGGCAAAAAGACTCCCTTATATGGCTTCTCTGAGCAACTAGAGGCCTGTGGAAGGAAGCAACTCCCCACAGCAAGAATGGCCATAAACCATGAAGAAAAAAAAGAAGAAATGATTTATTGGTGTGTGTAAATGCAAAAGTTTAAAATAATTCCAGGTTTCTTTAAGACTTCAACTAATTGTAATGCAAAACTTTCAAAATGTCTCTCAACTCTGATTTGTCACGAAGTAATTATTGTTGCCTGACTAACTTTTGGGAATGAAAAGGGAGGTTGGAAAACATAGCATTTAAGACCTCCTATTTTCCTTTCTACTGGGAATTTAAAAGAAGCATGTAAAGATTATATAGAGTTAAATGTGCAAACACCGCACAGCCATTTTCTCCAGGATGGAGATCATCCCCACTTTTATTGATACTCACAGAGCTGGAGGGGGAAGGGGTAGAAAGGGACAGAATATGCATTAGGTGGGACAAGGCTCCCTGATACCTGATTTCTTGGACTGTGCTGTCAGCATGTTATAAGCACAGGAGAGCCAGCAAGTACTAAGTGCTACACTGGTAGGAGTGGCTAATTCCAGACAAGCTCCAGGGCTGAGGATGCCACTGTCCTCAGGGATTCTTCCCCAAGCATCGGAAGGATGCTTCCTTTTGTTTGGCTGGAAGGCTTCTTGAGTTGATCAGAGGATGCTTTGACAACACAGGAATATGGGGTGGGAAAACAGTCATCAGGTGGGACCAGGCTCCCAGATACCTGATTTTCCAGCCTATGCTGCAGAGAAGCCATGTCTGAAGCACTAGGACATGTTTGATCCCCAGACGCTGAAAAAAGAATGTATGCACCCAGGCCTGACCCCAGTATCAACTCTCCACTGGTGAACAATGGCCTCCAAAGGGTACTTTTAATTATGATACCATTTTTCACTTAGATACTTTTTGTAAACAAGAAGAAAAGTGGTCTGAAGTGCCCTATGTGCAAGCTTTCTTTTTCCTCAGGGACAACTCCCAACTGTGTAAGACTTGTCAGATTCAGCTCTCCTGGCTGTAGTAACTTCCCCAATGGTCAGGGATTCCCAAGGGAGATGCTGTCACAACCTATTTCAAACCCAACATCTACTTCTCCTGCACATTTCTCTGTGCATTCAGAAAACCCCACAAGGGGGCTGTGTCAAGAGTTTTGTCTGGTCCTACTGGGACCCCCAGAAGGCAACTATATCCTCCTTTGTATCCACAGGTGGTGAACGGGTAAGTGTGCAAGTATACACTCCATTTTCTCTGGCAGACTTGAAGCAAATTAAGGTTGATTTAGGAAAATTTTCTAATTTTCTGATTTGTCACGAAGTAATTATTGTTGTGTACTTTTCCCGATAAGTACATAGATGTTCTCCAAGGATTAGGACAAAGCTTTGACCTCTCATGGAGAGATGTAATATTACTACTAGATCAAACTTTAAATTTCAATAAACTGAAGTCTTAGATGAAGCTAGAAAGTGGGGTGATTTGTGGTTCATGTCTAATACTGAAGGCAGTATGTCTCCTGAGGAAAGGGACAGCTACCCCATGGGAAAACAGGCAGTTCCCTTTGAGGGTTCCGAATGGGACCTTGAGAAACAAGGCGACTGGTGGCATAAACATTTTATAACATGTATCCTGGAAGGTTTATGGTGATTCAAGAAAAAACCTATGAATTATTCTAAGTTATCTACTATTAACCAGGAGCAAAATGAGATTCCCTCAGCCTTTCTTGAGTGGCTTAGGGAGGTGATGAGAAAACACACTCAGTTAACACCTGACTCTTTAGAGGGCCAAATTATTTTAAAAGATAAATTTATCACTCAGGCAGCCCCAAACATTTGAAGAAAACTCCAGAAATTGACTCTAGACCCAGATCATAATCTGGAGAATTTTCTTAAAGTGGGCACGGCACTGTGGGTTGTTGTTGTTGTTTTTGCAGTTTTTGACTGGGGCTGGGTTTGAACCCACCACCTCTGGTATATGGGGCTGGAGCCCTACTCTTTTAAACCACAGGCACTACCCTTCACTGTGGTTTTTTATAAATGAGATCAGGAGAAAGAGGAGGACAGTGAGGAAAGGGATATGAAAAGAATGACAGCTCTAGTAACAGCACTTCAATAAACAAGTACCTTTCAGGGGCTGAGGGAAGCCAGAGGTTGAGGGAAGCCAGAGGTGCTAAGAACAAGTGCTGCCAATGTGGTCAGGTTAGCCACTTCAGGAAGGACTGCCCCCAGCAGCACCCCTGGCTGGGCAAGCCACCTGGCCCCTGTCCAGAAGGCAACAGTGACCACTGGAGGGTGGCCTGTCCTCAGAGATGAAGGCCTCTGGGGACAGCAATCCCATAAGTGCCCAAACTAGACTGAGGCTGCCCAAGGCAGATGCTCATGGCTCCAGCTTGTGTAATCACCCCTCAGGAGCCCCGAGTTTGCCTTATATCATGTTTCCCTGAAAACAAGACACTGTCTTATTTAATTTTTCTCAAGACGACACACTAGGATTTATTTTCAGGGGATGTCTTCCTCTGCATGCAGAAATGCATGGTGTGGCTATGTAGATATGCTGCATAGCCACTCCCATCTTATCGGGGTAGGGCTTATATCCACTGGACAAATGCATAGAAATCCTGCTAGGGCTTATTTTTTGGCTAGGTCTTATTTTCAGGGAAACACAGTAGTGGAGGGTCAGGAGATAGAATTTCTTCTGGACACCGGAGCAACCTTTTCTGTACTTCTCTCTAACCCTGGTCTTTTACCCACCAAATCTGTAACCATACAAGGGGTGTCTGGAAAGCCAGTTACCAAATTTTTCTTCTTAGCCTTTAAGCTGCAATTGGAATGACTGGCTGTTCTTTCATGCCTTCCTAACATGCCTAAAAGTCCTGTTCCCCTTTTGGGAAAGGACATACTCCAACATCCAGTTCACATGGACTGTGTTATCCCAGGGATTTAAGGACAGCCCTCATTTGTTTGGACAAGCCTTAGCCAAAGACTTGAGTCATTTTTCATATCCTACAGTGACTCTTACTCAGTATGTACATGATATTACCAGATGCAGAGGAATGCCACAAAGCTACATGAATTCTATTAAACTTCCTAGCTGACTGTGGGAAGCCCAAGGGTAAAGCCCAATTATGTGTCCCAGAAGTTTACTACAGAAGGTCTCCAGCTTTCACAGGGGAAGAGAACCTTGGGCAAAGAAAGAATAGAACCAATATTGGCTCACCCTAAACCTCAAACTCTCAGACAACTTTGAGGCTTCTTAGGAATCACAGGCTTTTGCAGACTCTGGATTCCTAGATATAGTGAAAGAGCTAGACCACTCTATTCTTTAATTAAAAATGCTCAAAAAGAGGGCTTAGTCACTCTAGAATGGGAACTGAAAGCAAATAAGGCATTCCAGTGTTGAAAACTGCTCTTTTGCGGACCCCCACTTTAAGTCTTCCTACTGGACAATAGTTTAATCTGTATATTACAGTAGGAACCAGAATTGCCCTGGGAGTTTTGGTCCAAAACTGGGGTTCAGTTTTACAACCTGTAGCATATCTTAGTAAAGAAATTGACACCATGGCCAAGGGATGGCCACACTGTCAACAGGTTTTAGTAGCTGTAGCCCTCTTAACCCCAGAAGCAACCAAGCTAACTTTACGAAGAGATCTAATTATTTACACTTCTCATGACCTTACTGGACTTTTAAATTCAAAAAGCAATCTTTGGCTGTCAGATAACTGCCTTCTTAAATATCAAGCCTTATTACTAGAAGGACCAGTGTTACAATTATGCACCTGTGCTGCTCTGAATCCTGCCACTTTCCTCCCTGAATCTAATGAGTAACTAGGGCATGGCTGCCAACAAATTATAGCACAGACCTATGCAGCTAAAGAAGACTTACCAGAACCCCCACCCCCCATCTAGCCCTGACACGGTTTTATATACAGATGGAACAAGGAACTCAAAATGCAATTTCATAGAACAAGGAACTTGAAAAGCAGGCTATGCTGTAGTTACTCAGTATGCTGTAATTGAGAGTGGGTCTCTCCCTTCAGGAACCATTGTGCAATTAGCTGAGTTAATAGCCTTAACCTGTGCTTTAGAAATTGGGAGAAACAAATCTACAGCTACAGCTGTTCAAGTTATGGGAATAGATTTCTGGATACATCATTCACAAGTAAAATCCTGGAACCCACCACCTTCTACAGAAGCAGACCATGAAGAGAATCAACCACAGTCCACCAACACTTGTGAGCCTAAAGAAAATTTAAAGTTATTGTTTAGGATACAGCAAGAAAAGTATTGCGGGAATACTTTCAATATATACACTGACTCAAAATATGCCTTCCTCATTTTACATGCCCATGCTGCTATTTGGAAAGAAAGACACTATGTAATTTCCAACAGCTCTCCCATAAAATATCATCATGAAATAGACAGGTGTTAGGAGCCTTTCATGCTCCACAAGAACTAGCAGTTATTCACTGTAAGAGACACCAAAAGACCTTAGATGCGATATCTGAAGGTAACCAACTTGCTGATAAAGAGGCTAAAATAGCAGCACAGAAGGGAAAAATTCCCCTTGCAGCACCCATAATTTGGGAGAGATCACTTGAGAATCATGCACCTCAATATACCTGAAAAGAAAAGGAATGGGCTTTATCCAGAGACTATTCACTGCTTCCATCAGACTGGCTACAAAATAGAAGAGGACTTTTGCTGTTACCTGCTGCAAGCCAATGGAAAATACTTAAAACTTTACATCAGTCTTTTCATTTTGGCACTGAAAGTACCTATCAAATAGCTAAAGCTCTCTTTAATGGAAAAAACTTATTTAAAACCATAAAACAGATAACAAGGACTTGTGAGATATGTCAAAGAAACAATCTTTTAAATCACCATCTAGCTCTCCCAGGTATACAGAGACAAGGTAAATATCTAGGTGAAGATTGGCAAATAGGTTTCACTTACCTCCCTAAAGTACATGGTATATAATATTTGCTGGTATTTGAGGATACTTTTACTAATTGGGTTGACACATTCCCTTGTAGAACAGAAAAGGCCTGGGAAGTAGTAAAGGCTTTAGTGCATGAGATTATCCCCAGGTTTGGATTCCCTCAGAGTTTTCAAAGTGATAATGGGCAAACCTTCAAAGCAATTGTGACACAAGGAATATCTAAAGCCCTAGGCATAAAATATCATCTACACTGCTCTTGGAGGCCCCAGTCCTCTGGGAAGGTAGAAAAAATGAAAGATAAAATCAAAGGATAGTTACAAAAGCTAACTCAAGAGACTCATCTCCCTTGGACTAAACTGCTTTCCATTGTTCTCCTTAGAAGAAGAAATTTACCTCAGAAACTCAGTTGTAGCCCATTTGAATTATTATATGGAAGACCCTTTTAAACTAATGATTTATTATTAGATCAAGAAACTACAGAATTAGTCAAACATTACTTCTTTAGCTAAATTTCAAAAAATCCTTAAAAACATCCCAACTATATTTTCACATTCAACACTAAAGGAGCTTTTCTCTCCTGGAAATCCAGTCATGATCAAAACTCTTCCCTCTAATTCACCTTCTCTAACCTCAACTTGGGAAGGTCCCTTTTCTATTATCTTGTCTTCTTCTACAGCTGTTCAAGTTATGGGAATAGATTTCTGGATACATCATTCACAAGTAAAATCCTAGAACCCACCACCTTCTACAGAAGCAGACCATGAAGAGAATCAACCACAGTCCACCTACACTTGTGAGCCTAGAGAAAATTTAAAGTCATTGTTTAGGATACAGCAAGAAAAGTATTGATATCGTTTTTTTTAAAACATCACTGACTTTGTTCTTCTAACCTGACACTGTAATTAACCCCTTCCTCTCACTGTTCTACCCTTGCCTTTTAATATACTAATCAGATTTGTGTCTTCCAGAAATGTCATTAAGCCACACACAGTAAAGATAATTCCAGTCCAAGACCTGATTCTATCGTGAACACCTGGATCACTCTCCCTCCAGGGAAATCCTATCTGCCCCCTCCTATCATCACCCAACACAGCGGGAAGCAGTTATATCAAGTCTTTGTCCTTTTTCCCTAACAGCAGTTAGAGTTTCTACTTGGAGAGGGAGAGTTGATATAGGACAAGTGGGAATGAAAGGGATTGTAAGCCATTCATTTGCAACCCAGGCATGTTGTTCCAGACATGACCCAGACATATCCCAGACACAATGTCCCAAACACGCTAAATGTAACTACCAAGGGCCAGACATGTCCCAGTCTCTAAATGTAACTACCATGTAACTACTGAGGGCCTCATGGGACTATATATAGACAAAGAGCCTAGAAAGAGCCAGAGAGAGAGAGAGAGCTTTTCTCTCCTGACTTGGGTTTTCTCTCTCTGCCAGGAGCTCTAGCACTTCTGTATTCTTTTCTGTAAATAAGTCCTGTCTTACCACTGATCTGTGGTCTGCGGATTCATTTTTCAAATCACTGAGACCAAGAACCTACTGAAGAGTGAAATTCCAGTATCATTGGGACATAGGAGGAAAGAATGTTGGAAAGGGAAGATCTATAGAAAAGACAATGACCAAAAGACTTATTGCAAATGGAAACCCCCTGGGTTGTGTCCCAGGTGTAAGAAAGCACCCCATTGGCTGAGTGAGTGCTGCTCTCAGTTCAATAAAAAAGGAACACCTTTAGGGCAGTGCCTGTGGCTCAAGGAACAGGGCGCTGGCCCCATATACCAGGGGTGATGGGTTCAAGCCTGGCCCCTGGCCAAAACTGTAAAAAAAAGGAACATCTTTATCGCAGGAAAACTAGTAGGTGGGCCCATCCTGGGGCCCACAGGCAAAGAATCTAGGGTCTGAGAATCTACTCATTTACCAGAAACTTCACTCTGTTCAGTCTCTTTCACACACCACTTCAGCCAGTATTGGACTAAATATAATAATGTCCTTTTGCTTCCCAGAATAGGAGCAAAAGAACTGAAAACAAGAGTGTGTTGTCCTCTTCCCCCAGGTACTGTTGGATTATTGCTCAGGAAAAGTGAATTAGCATCTCTGGGAACATTCGTCCACACAGGTGTTATTGATGGTAATTACTTAGGGGAAATATAGATCATGATCTCAGTAAACCAACCAACTCAAATTTTGGCCGGACAAAAGATTGCTCAATTGCTACTCCTACTGTGCATTAAGTTACAAGGTACTGGGGAAAAACATTGGTGAGTCTGGTAACACAAGCCATATTTTCTGGCAAACATCTGTTGTTAAGAATAGGTCTCAATTGACTCTTACTCTAAAGGATAAAACTGTTACTGGCCTATTAGACACGGGCGCCAATGTTTCAGTTATAGCTCTAAATCATCAGTGGCCCAGGGAATGGCTGAAACAAGTTGTTGATATTACCTTTGTTGGCATCAGAACTCTAGAGTCAATCTTTCAAAGTATTTTGCCTTTGACCTGCTTGGGGTGAGATAAACAGAATGCTCAAATTCGACCATATAACCAACATTGCTATTAACTGATGGGGCTGTGATTTGCTCCAGCAATGGAATGCTGTAATAACCATACCATCCCCTCATGTTAATTCATTGCAAATGTCAAATTTATCATAGAGGCCACTGCCCCAAAATATGCTCTCAGGTTATCCTGGGAGAGCAGTAATCCAGTGTGGGTGGAGCAGTGGCCATTAACTATGGAAAAATTGAATGCTTTAAAATTAGTAGTATAGGAACAACTGGAGCAAGGGCATATCAAGCCCTCTACCAGCCCTTGGAATTTTCCTGTTTTTGTGATAAGAAAGAAATCAGGCAATTGGAGAATGCTCACTGATCTTCACAAAGTTAATGAAACTATTACCCATGGGACCCCTGCAATTAGGCCTTCCTTTACCCTCTATGATTCCTTCCAATTGGTATTTGTATGTTATTGACCTAAAGGATTGTTTTTTTACCATATACCTGCATCCTGAAAACATTTTGCTTTTTCTGTTCCTGTCTATAATCAGTAGAACCTTCCACTGGTAACACTTGGTAAGCTTCTGCCACAAGGTATATTGAATAGTCCTACAATGTGTCAATAGTTTGTCCATAAACTATTATGGATTCTTAGAAAGAGATACTCTAAAGCCTATATTATTCATTATATGGATGACATCTTATTGGCACATCAGAGTTTAATACGTACATTTACCTATTACCTATAATAGCCTTCATTTGTAAGGGTGAGTCATATACCAGTTGGACGTTTGTAACTCAGGAAAATTACTGTAATAGCCTCTATTCATAAGTGCAAGTCAGATGTTTGTAACTTGGGGACTTCCCATATTACAAAACTATACTAACCAAGAGTATGGCACTGATACAAAAACAGACAAATAGAATGATAGAAAAGAATAGAGAAAGCACAAATTAATTAATGAGTATACAGTCAACTAGTTTTGGAAAAGGGCTACAAACGGGCTCAGCCACATGTTCTGGGGCTAGTGGGTTCAAACCTAGCCTGGGCCTGTGAAACAAACAAACAACAACCAAAAAAATAGCCAGGCATTGTGGTGGGCACCTGTAGTCCAATCTACTTAGGAGGCTGAGGCAAGAGAATCTCTTGAGCCCAAGAGTTTGAGGTTGCTGTGAGCTGTGATGCCACAGCACAATACTGAGGACAACAAAGTGAGACTCTGTTTCAAAAAAATAAAATGAAATGAAATGAAAAGGGCTACAAGATACATAAAAGAGAAAGTATAAGCTAGTCAATAAATAATGACAGATAGTGGCTATTCCCATTCAGAAGACTGAAACTGGACATTTATACTATACACAAAAAAATTCACTCCAAATTTGATTAACATTAAATGTAACACCAGAAACTATATAACTTCTAGAAAAAAATCATAGGGAACAATCCCCCCCCCTTTTTTTGAGACAGAGTTTTGCTCTGTTGACCACTATAGAGTGCAGTGTTATAATCATACCTCTCTATAACCTCACACTCCTGGGCTCAAGCTAGTCTCCTTTCTCAACCTCCCAAATAGCTGGGACTACTGTACATGCTACTCACCTGGCTAATTTTACTAATTTTTGTATAGATGGTGTCTCACTCTTGCTCAGGCTGGTCTTGAACTCCTGACCTCATCTGATCCTCCCACCTTGGCAATTTCTAGCATTATAGGTATAAGCCATCAAGCCTGGCCAGAACTATCTCTTTGACATTAGTCTTGGTAATGACTTTTTTATATATCACACCAAAAATGTACAAGCAACAAAAGTAAAAACCACAAACAAGACTACATCAAACTAAAAAGTTTTTACACAGCAAAGAAAACAAAAACAGTGTAAAAGAGCAACTGGAGGATTGGGAGAAAATAAATATGATTAATATAATATTTAAATCCATAAGGATCTTAAACAACTCAATAGCAAAAAAGAAAATTAAATTTGAGGGCCAAGAGTGGTGGCTCATGCCTGTAATCCTAGCACTCTGGGAGGCCAAGGCAGGTGGATCACCTGAGCTCAGGAACTATAGACCAGCCTGAGCAAGAGCAGGACCCTAAGGCCATTAAAAATAGAAATACTAGCTAGATGCTGTGCCAGTTGCCTGTAGTTCCAGCTACCAGGGAGGCTGAGCCAAGAGTGTCAGTAGAACCCAGGAGTTTGAAGTTGCTGTGCGCTATGATGCCAAGGTGTCAGAGTGAGACTCTGTCTCAAAAAGAAAAAAAAAAAACTAGATAAAAAGAAAAAGAAATCTGACTTAAAATGTGCAAAGGACCTGTGGAGATACATGTATGTATTTCTCCATAAAAAATATAAATAAAATATATAAAATAAAAGATATAAATAAAATATAAATATAAGCTGGGTGTTGTGGCAGGCACCTGTAGTCCCAGCTACTTGGTAAGCTGAGGCGAGAGAATCAGTTAAGCCTAAGAGTTGGAGGTTGCTGTGAACTGTGTGACGCCATGGCACTCTGTCTCTCAAAAAACAAAAAAACAAAAAAGTGGCAAATACTTATGTGAAAAGATGATCAACATTATTCATCAGGAAAATGCAAATCAAACCACAACCTAACATAACCTCACACCTGTTATAATGACTTTCATTAAAACATTAAGAGATAATGTGCATAACGTCAGCAGAGTTGAGGAGAAAAGGAAACTCTTATGCAATGATAAAAGAAATATCCATTGATCAGCCATTATGAAAACAGTATGGAGACTCTTCAGATATTATAAACAGAAGTAACAGAATCCTTTAATCTCACTTTCTGGTAAAGGAAATGAAATCAGAAATACAAAAAGTATTTTCTCTTTTATATTTATATCGGATATTCACAATATATACTAGAGTAGTGTTCAGCCATAAGAAAAAAAGGTAATTCTGCCATTTGTTGACAACATGGATAGTTGAACCATGTTCCCTTTTAAAGTTACTCTAGCTGGGCCAGTGGCTCATGCCTGTAATCCCAGCATATGGGAAGCTGAGTCAGATGGATTGCCTGAGCTCAAGAGTTCAAGACCAACCTGAGCAAGAGTGACACCCCATCTCTAAAAAAATAGCCAGGGGCTGAGGCAGGCGCCTGTAGTCCCAGCTACCTGGGAGGCTGAGGCAAGAGGATCACTTGAACCCCAGCATTTGAGGATGCTGTGAGCTAAGACACCACAGCACTCCACCAAGGGAGACTCTGTCTCAAAAAAAAAAAAAAAGTTAATTCTAACCCAGACCCTTCATACACTCCCTTGTACATTGTTCCCCTGAGGTATTATGCAAGACCACCCATACGTCCCATGTGGGGACCTACTTTCCCTGACTTCTAAATAATCAAGATAAATCAGCTAATGCTATATTGTCTGTTGTCTTTAGGGTCTCATGGAGAAGCAGTGTTGTGGAGCATAAACGTGCATATTGAAATTGTATATTTAAATAAAGGGGTTCACAGGTCTCTCAGGCATGTGACAACTTCCTTAAGCCAGGGACCACTGCTCGCTCATGGCGAGTGGCAAAGTTGTTTATCTTCTCTTGGTTTAGTTAGCTGTGCAGATGTGCACTATGCCTTATTAATATTCATTACAATCCCTCTGCATATGTGCACTGTATACTAATGACTTCATTAATATTCATTACAACCCATAATCCATCTTATGAATAAACATCTGGTGACTATCTTGTGAGCAGGTCCTCCCTAGTAATCTACAGATCAAATGATACCACTTTATTTAATATAATCCTCCTAACATAATCTTCCTAACATAATCCTTTAACATAACTTAATGGAGAACACGTTAGCCTTTACTTCTTCTGTTCTTATGTGATGAAGCCTGAGGCTCTAGAGGAGGAAGGTGGATTGAATACCTAACCTGGCCTCACTGTTTGGAGGTTATTTCTATTTTAAGTAGGCAGTTACTTCAGTTTAGCAGTTACTTTAATTTTAAGCAAGGTATAATTAAGAAATTTCTAAGACATACAGAAAACTTGTTTTCAAGCCTCCGCTCCCATGTTGGCCTTAAGTCAGGGGGTTTTATGCCTGCAACCAACCTGGCCATATGGGATTCTGCCTCAGTTTCTCACAAGTATGCCTGCACAAAGTCTTTTCACTGCTCTCTCTCAAACAGCTTTTTTTGGCCAGAGGTATATAGGCCTTTCACCTACATTGTTAAAGATTGTTGAAACACAATTAAAAGCCTAGTGAGATTTCAGACAAGATGGCATTCTCCTAGCACATCTTTAAGCTAGTCAGAAAGCTTGCCTCTTCCTATCAATAGCTGAGAGTGAGAATCTTTGTCGCATCAACCTCCTCCACTTTGCCCAGATTCCAAGGAAGTTAACAGGGGCAAATAGCAACATATACACATATCAAGTCATCATGATGTACTCCTCATAAACATAAAATTTATGTTTGTAAGAAAATCCACATGTCAAAAAGAAAGGAAAAAAATGAACAAATGAACACAGAGGACACGTTCTTAGTAAGCTGAGTACTTACCGAAACAAAATTACAAAATGACAAGTACCAAGGTATAAGATAACAGTAGAAATGTTATTATATGCTGGACAATGTCCCAATCTCCTCAGACCATTTTTTGTTAACAACTTTATGTGGAGTGTAATACATTAAACTATTTTACACATGTGGAAATTGTGTGTATACTGTTTCTAATTTCTACCCTTAGTTCAGACTAACTAAAAATAACTGTTAATGCAAAACATATGGTTAGATTTAAAAATAATTATTTAAAGATTAAACATACAATTATTTAATATGTAATTTAATAATATTATGGTGACATTACAGTGTTTTAATTTCTGTAGAAATAATTCTTTCCTTTGAAAGCTCCATAAAATTGGAAATTGAGGGCTGTGCCTGTGGTTCAAGGAGTAGGGCGCTGGCCCCATATACCGAAGGTGGCGGGTTCAAACCCAGCCCTGGCCAATAACTGCAAAAAAAATAGATTGAAAATTGATAAAACAGAAAATATTTTACATGCATTTATAGTAGTTCTGGGACTTCTGAATCAAATATTACTATGTCCACTGCTATGTTTGTATACTTTTTGACATGAAGCAGAAACAACTTAAAAAAAATGATTTAACTAGAGGTAGTCAGAAATGTACATGGATTTTCTAAAGATCCCCAAAGGGATGGATGAGCAGGTTGTGTAGGCCCTCAAAATTTTCACTACAAATTTGATGGAAGATTATTAAAGAGCAAAGGGAATTTTAATATTTTATTTTATATATATATATTTTGAGACAGAGTCTCAATTTTTCACCCTCGGTAGAGTGCCATGGCATCACAGCTCATAACAACCTCCAACTCTTGGGCTTAGGCCAGCAGTTCTTAACCTGTGACCCCTTTGGGGGTCGAATGACCCTTTCACAGGGGTTGTCCAAGACCATCCCACATATCAGATTATTTACATTATGATTCATAACAGTAGCAAAATTACAGTTATGAAGTAGCAATAAAAATAACTTTATGGTTGGGGGTCACCACAATATGAGGAACTGTATTAATGTTGCAGCATTAGGAAGGTTGAGAACCACTGACTTAGGCAATTCTCTTGCCTCAGCCTCCTGAATAGCTGGGATTATAGGTGCCCGCCACAATGCCCGGCTATTTTTTGTTGCAGTTGTCACTGCTGTTTTAGCTGGCCAGAGCCAGGTTTGAACCTGTCACCCTCAGTATATGGGGCCAGCACCTTACCCACTGAGCCACAGGTGCTGTCCTTCAGATGATATTTTTATTTTCTCTATACATATACATATGTTTATTTGGTTTCCACTTTTTGCCTTCACAAAATTAAAAAGGCTTAAAATTTAATAACGATAACAATGTTTAAGATAAGGACTAGAAACAAAAACATCATAAAGAATGAACGAAGATAAATACATTCAGAAAAGAAATCAGATGATTGCTGCAACGAAATATTGAGCAATAATAATAATAATGCAAAAAAAGTAACATTCACATTGTCAGATAAGAGTATGTCTATCATAGAATGCTTTGACTTTGAGGTTCAGTATGGAGTCATCAGTTAACTTATTTTTTTCCCAAAGTCTCAAAAAATAGACAACTAATATTATAAATAAAAATAAAAGATAATTTCAAAAACAGAGCACAGTATTTTACACAGTATTAAGGAGAGCCAATCCTCAGATATTTACAAGCATGAGAAAGAAGATGTCCTTCTATGAGAGCATGAGAAATCCACCTGAGCTTCTTACATATTAGTGTCACTGTACCAGAGCTTCCAAATGCACACTTTAGATCTGCCCTCCTCCTTGACCTACACACCTATCACCTGTGTCATCTACATCATTGACTCCTACCTAACCGGGTGTTTGGTTCTAGATTCCTTTCTCTTTACATTCCATGGCTTTTTCATTTGTTTCTGAAAGGTAATCAGGTTCTGCTTAGAGACAGCAATTTACTTGGGGGTGAGGGGGTGGGGGTTGGGGATGGCTGGCAAGCACATAAATTTTGCTTGTAGTTATTTTTCTTTCTTTCTTTCTTTTTTTTGGAGACAGAGTCTCACTTTGTCACCTCAGGAGAGTGCTATGGCATCAGATCTCACAGCAACCTCAAACTCTTGGGCTAAAGTGATTCTCTTGCCTCTGGCTCCTAAGTAGGTGGGACTACAGCTACCTGCCACAATGCCCCGCTATTTTTAGAGGCAGGGGTCTCGCTCTGGCTCAGGCTTAGCTCTTAAACTTCTGAGCTCAAAGGATCCACCAACCTGGGTTTCCCAGAGTGCTAGGATTACAAGTGTGAGTGACAGTGCCTAGCTGAGTTCTTTAATTTTCAATTTAGTATTTTACTCAGTAGAGAAGAAAGAATGCTATAGAAAATTCTTAAAAAATATTTTCTCAACTACTATTGAAAAGAAAATAAGCTATTCCTGACAGCTTCTGTAAAATATGTAAGAAGCATTTTAAATTTGTGGATTTTGTGCTTTACTTTCAAGTATGACTGAATTAAAAATAAAAAGAAATCAGATTTTAATGCATAGAAACAATATTTTATATCACTGAATTTCTAGAATCACCACCAGAGTGAAACTTGCAAATCTCCTTAAGAAATTAGATAAATACTTAGATCAAGTGTAAAGTTTTTTTTTACATTAACTACCCCCAATTTTTTTCCTTGAAAGTAAGAATCTGAAACTGATTTATACAAAGCACATATTCCAAAGATACATTCTCCAGTAAGAAAAAAAACCTTTGAAATAGAGTAGGTATTCTGAATGTAATAAATATTAATGAGATACAGTGCACATGTGCACAGCTGGCTATTTAAGCCAGGAGAAAATAAATAAACTTGCCACATGCCTAAGAGAGCTGTGGAGCCCTTTATTTACATATACAAGTTCAATTGTGGGTCTTACGCTCTGCAACACCACTTCCTTGTGAGACCCTAACAGCAATAAGTAACTCATTTAGAACTAAAGGGGAAAAAAAGGGCGGTTCTCTTTACTTTTTAAAACACCAACTGTCTTTCTTCCTTAATTGGCTCTGCTGTATCTGCTTCTTACAGAAAGTGAGGCAGTTTTCCTGGGGCTCACCATGTGGATAGCCACACAGCAGGTAAACCAATGGATGGTTATGCATAGACCCTTATGGGGACAAGACTTATGGCAGGACCTATGAGACATGAGACACCAAAAACAAGTAACTATTTATAATATTACGGGGTCTGCACTGCTGGCATGCCCTGGTAATGATGAAATAGACACCCTAGCAAAGATCTGTTGGTTGGAAACAAGCCCCCAGGGTGATGTAGCTCAATAGTTATACTGACTGCTGCATGTGGGGCAAAACACTACATGGGCCATGGTGAAGCATGGAAATTCCCACACAGATGTGTTAGTGCAGTGGTTCTCAACCTTCCTAATGCCACAATATATTTTCATTGTTAAAAAGGGGTCATGACCCACAGGTTGAGAGCCACTGTAAATGACTTGTGCTCAGTGTGTTGTATGTTCCGGGGATCATGCTCAGAAATCAGCGGCCACTACAAGCCAGGTCCCTTTAACATGCTGACAAGAGGACATTATCACCCACCCCCAGGGGGTATAGGTGCACAGTGACTTGTGTAGACACAGCTATTGGATTGCTGGCTGAAGCCATCATACTGCTGCTTACAACTGGCCCCTGGTTATAGAAAGTGACACACTTTTCAGGAATCAAGGGGCACCAGCGGCCAAGGACATGGGCATTGAGTGGTCTAACCATGTTCTGTACTTCTCCCAAGCCATGGGGATTATGAAATGCTTCAATGAACTGCTGAAGAAAGTATGGAGTTCCACTAGTCCAAGTCATGCTTTGGCAGGGGGGACCATGTGGCTATGAACTGTGCTGCATGCACTGAATGAGTGCAGTCAAAAAGAGGGCTTGGCCCATGTGGAGGCCCCTCTACACAGGACAACTGCACCCATCTAGTTGCCAGTGCAGATGAGACATTCTTTTGAAACCAGGTTTTCAGTGACAGGACAACGTGCTCTTACCCACACCAACAATTTTGACACATGATCAGAGGGCCATGTGGACAAGACCCTGGGAAATTAAAGCCCCCCACGTGTGGTGAGTGGCTCTTTTGGCCCCATGGAGTAAGAAGTGGACCTGCATGTTATCCTATAGGCCACAGGAATTCAGCCACCAGTTGTAGTACAAGTGTTGTCCAGGTCAAGGGCCTGGGGATGATATACTCAAGGGTACTTATGTAATTATCGTATGGCCAATCATGAGTTCCCCTCTTTTGTTACATGTTGAACCTGCCAATTGTACCATGCATGCTGCCCAGGTATGGTATGAAAGGCTGGGGCAGCTGCCACTGGTGGCCCTGGTTCTGTCAACTGATGGAACCTCAGCCTGTGTACTCCCAGAGTGGTGTGACCTCCCCTTGCTGGTGCCTTTAACCTTTCTTTCCACCCATAGGGTGATATGGGCCAACATATTGGTGGCCGGGGCACAGACAGTGTCTTTGGTCTCCAGTCAGCTTGCTGAACTTGTACAGAACTCCTCATGACTACAAAGTGATAGGCTTCCCATGTCAGTGGGTGACGTAAAGTATTATAAGTGACATTGCTTGTGACAATGCTGTTGTGGCATTTAGATGCAGTGTTCCATGCTCCTCACATGAGGGCATTCGTGGAAGACACACACACACACACGCATAGATTGCAGACATATGGGACAAGACACAGCCCCCCCATAGGAGACAAGGTTGTTTGGGCTTTCTCACCCATGGGAAACAGAGTTGTTGGACTTTCTCACCCATGGGAGGAAGATTTATGTTCGCAGCCAGCCATAACTGTGCACAACAGGACACACTTCACAGGAACTGAGGTTCCACAGCTGATGGAACTGCTGCTTGGTACCTTGCCTCTATTATTTCCCCTTTGTATAAAGGAGTCCAGGACCTTGTCCTTGTGTGGGTTGCAGACTGCAGATTGGGGACTGCAGAGTGCGTATTATAGACCTTCCATGTAGCTCAGCTCCTTGGCTGCCAGGAATTTGATAAAGGCAGACCTCCCATGTTGCTCACCAGCAGCTGGGGGCTGAATAAAGACCCATCTTGGTGCCTGAGGTATTCTCATGTCTGTCCAAAGCAGAACACTTGCATTACTACCAGGATTTAAATTTTGGAGCTATGGATTTATATTTTAGAGAGCTGGGTGCCATCTGCATCCTGTCGCGTTTGTGCAAGAGGAGGGAGAAGCTGAAAGGACTATTCAAATAACCTGTGCAAACTTGTCTGAGTTTGGGGCCCTAAGGACTCTGACTCAGTTTCAAGTTTTAAAGATGCCAAGAGTATTAAAAGGAAGAGCTGGAATGAGTGATGCCCTCTAAAGTTATTTTTTATGGAAATCTGGTCTAACTGCTCTAGAAGAGATCAGATCCCAGATTTGGGGGCACTGTAAAATTTGCCAAAACTATGCATCATGACTGGAAGCCCCAGAGGAAAAGACCCTTCTACAGTGAAACCTCTTGGGGCTTTTCTATGTTCATATCATGTCTGAAAACTCTGAACAGCCTTTCAGAAATACACTAAGTAGGGTGGCAC
The DNA here is from genome assembly GCA_963574575.1 of Galagoides demidoff. Taxonomy (NCBI): domain Eukaryota; kingdom Metazoa; phylum Chordata; class Mammalia; order Primates; family Galagidae; genus Galagoides; species Galagoides demidoff. The sequence goes on from CAUYQV010061980.1 coordinate 19,744, forward strand.
CTGTGGCTCAAAGGAGTAGGGCACCAGCCCCATATGCCGAAGGTGGCGGGTTCAAACCCAGTCCCAGCCAAAAACTGCAAAAAAAAAAAAAAAAAAGAAAAAAGAAAATAGAAATACACTAAGTAAGAAAATCATCTCCAGCCTTAGAAAAACTATCCATGCTCGTAGAACTGAAAGAAAACTGGCTTATTATATAATTAAACCCAGAATGTTACATGCACTACAAACAACTGGCTAAGAGATTTCAAAAATAAGAAAGTTGGCACAATTAGTTTTCAAGAAAATGGGACAGCACTATTTGTCATGTATAATACACCCTAAATTTACCTGGTAATTCAGGAGGCAACTCTGTTTTGGCTATATTCAAAAGAAAAATAGCAAATTTTTTTCCAGAGAGAGTCTCATTCTGTTGCCCTTCATAGAATGCTATGGCATCACAGCTCACAGCAACCTCAAACTCTTGAGCTCAAGAGATCCTCTTGCCTCAGCCTCTGGAGTAGCTGGGACTACAGGTGCCTCCCACAACACCCACATATTTTTAGAGATGGAGTCTTGCTCTTTTTCAGGTTGGTCTCCAACTCCTATGCTCAAGCAATCCAGCTGCCTCAGCTTCCTGGAGTGCTAGGATTAACAGCGTGAGCCACCATGCCTGACCAGCAAGTGGATCTCTTGAGTCCAAGAGTTTGAGGCTGTTGTGAGGTAGGCTGACGCCAGACGCTCTATACTCTAGCTTGGGTAACAGTGAAATTTTGTCTCCATGAACAAACCCCTTCAATATCACAAATTTGCCACCTGGCAAAAAAGGGAGGAGTGGATGTTTTGGTGAATCATTCTTCAATTTTTCTACCTTGGTTTTTTGTAGAAATGTGTTCATTTTTCTTCAACCAAAATGGAAGACAGAGTTTTTCCTCCTTTTTGTCTCAAGTAGCATTCCCAAAGTAAAGTGTTGGAATTCCAAAAATCACCGCCAAATAAAGAACATACCTGAGAAAAAAAATGATAAATAAGAATTTATTTTTTTCAGAGTCAAAGCATTCTATAATAGACATACTCTTATTTGACAATGTGAATGTTACTTTCTTTGCATTATTATTATTATTATTGCTTAATATTTCAATGCAGCAATCATCTGGTTTCTTTTCTGAATGTATTATCTTTGTACTTTACGAGGTTTTTGTTTTCTAGTCCTTATCTTAAACATTGTTATTGTTATTAAATTTTAAGCCTTTTTAATTTTGTGAAGGCAAAAAGTGGAAACCTAATAAACACATGTATATGTAAAAAAAAAGAATTTTATTTTTTTGAGACAGACTCTTATACTATGTCACTCTCAATAGAGTGCCGGCGTCACAGCTCACAGCAACCTCAAACTCTTGGGCTTAAGAGATTCTCTTGCCTCAGCCTCCCAAGTAGCTGGGACTACAGGCGCCTGCCACAATGCCCAGCTATTTTTTGTTTGTTTCAGTTGTCATTGTTGTTTAGCTGGCTGGGCCCAGGTTTGAACCTGTCAGCCCCTGTGTATGTGACCGGCACCTTAATTGCTGAGCTACAGGTGGTTATCTTTAGAGGAGGGAATTTAAACTTCTAATTCTTAAAAATAAATAAGAATTTTTAACAAGTGAAATATATTTTTTCCCTGGAGATCTATGCTTTTTATGCCTCTTTGAAAGTACTTTTTTATCTTTCAAGCTGTACTGCTAAAATTTATTTTACAGTTAAAGAAAAACTGAAGCTGAAATGAGTGAACACTTTTTTTTCTAGGTGACAAACCCAGGGAAGGGCAATTCTGACAGAAACACAGATATAGGTGACTCAAATGTTAAATCAGGACATCCTATCACTTGGTCCATCTGCTCACCCCATCCTGCTCATTGAAATACTAGATGCCTCTTCCCAGGAGACCCTGTACTGTGTCCCCTGTGTGCCTGAAGTACATTTTGCTTTGTGGGTTCTTACACCACCTCCCGGGAGTCTTGTTTTTCTTCCTTGATAAGTGTGAGAAAATTCAGAGAGCAGGCATTACTTGTGTCTTTTCTTCTGACTACCAGCCTTAAATTGGGATGTCTCCAAGAACTGAGCTTTTCAGGAGAAGAATCTACCAGGAGATTCCTCTCGACCCCAAGCAGTCCTGATGCTTTCTTAACAGGCACCAGCCCCATACCTTAGGCTGTCCTTTTGAAAAAGACCCAAGGAGGTTGATATTCACTAGATATTCCAAGAGACAGGGCCACTGTGGACATTCTGGGTCATCCCTAGATGGTTGTGACACCAAGTATCAGGAAAAGACAGGAGGGTGACTGAGAACACTTCACCCTACAAAGTTTCTAAAGAACAAACTCAGCCTAAAGACAGTCTGTTAACATGAAAACAGTACAATGTACCCCATGTTTGCATTAATGTATACAGCTATCAATTAATAAAAAAAAAAAAAGAAAAGTCTTCACACAATCAGCCAACAGAAAATGTTCTCACCTTAATAAAGGGCATCTTTGAAAAAAAAAACAAACAAAAAAACATGTATGTGTTGAGGGAAGATGAAAGGAGAGGCACGAAGAATTGTAAAAGCAGAGTGTCAATGAATATACTCTGATACTGCTGTGAAATTATCAGAAACACAAATATTTTAAAAAGAGCCACCCACTGCTCTGTGAAAAATGATAAACAAGTACAATAAAAGATAAACAGTAAAAAATGTGAAGTGGTGAGTAGAAGTTGACAATTGGGAATGTGGGAAGAAAACTAAAAATTCAGGATTTTTATCGCAAGCCCTAGGAGACTTAATGCTAAGGAAACAGGGTGGTGGATTTGAGATTCTGCTGCCATTTTTCCATTTTGGAAAAATGCAGGAAGAAAAAAGCCCTTATGTGGAGGGTTAAAATAACGAAATAGTTGACAATTAGACTGAACTGACTCTTGTACCCAGACTTCCCACCTAAGAATATTAAAACCTAACACAATGCATTTTTTTTTTTTGGTGGATTACTTAGAAACTAAATTTACTTAGAAACTAACTACAAACTACCAATTAACCTCTTATTATATAACTGGAAGACACCCCTCACCACCACCAAAAGGCCAGCCACGGTGGCTCATGCCTGCAATCCTAGCACTCTGGGAGGCTAAGGTTGGTGGACTGCTTGAGTGCAGGAATTCAAGACTAGTCTGAGCAAGAGGAAGACCGGGTCTCTACTGAAAGTAGAAAAACTAGCTTGACATTGTGCTGGGTGCTTGTAGCCCTAGCTGTAGCCTCAGGAGGCTAAAGCATATAATGGCTTGTGATAAAGAAAAATAAATCTTATACTTCTTAGTGATCCTGAAAACACAGCAGGCAGCTAGATAGGAACTCCTCCTCTAATATAAGAATAAACTTTACACTGAGCTAAAATGACTTTGAAAAGCCAAAGAAAAAAAGATTCTGTAACTAAAAACAATAGCCACAACAATGTAGCTGACGTCGTACTGAAGAGAAAAAAAGGTATAAAAGAGTCTGGAAAAAACTGTCCCCTGGGACTCAGCATTTCATGTCTTGAGGCACCTGAGTTCTCTCTGGCAATTAAAGGTTCCTTCCTCAATATTGATGATGTCTAAGTGTGTCTGTCTGTTTTAATTCCCTGTTTTCCTGCAACACTTGAGCCCCAGAGTTTGAGGTTGCTATTGAGAGTCCATGTGGTAGAAATAAGATAGAGCCAGTCCTGGGGTAGGGCCCACATGATGCAGCTGGTCTGGTTGGTTTAGTTCCTACTTGACCTTCACCTCATGTCTCCTATTTTTGTTTTGTAAATTCAGCTATAACCTAAAAGAGTGTATCTTGAGTACTTCAGGGCAACTGATTTAAGAGATTAACTTCTAAATTGGAATGTTGTTTTGGGTCATGGGTTATGCCAATTACTGTTTAAGGGTTAACATAGTTTTTACTTTGAACTTTAATGTATAAAACTGTAACTTTGGAAATAGAAGAACAGAATAGTCTTGGAGAGGCTACTCTCACTGTTCTCCAGAATCCTGGCCTTCTGACAAAGTGTGGTGGGCCTATCCTTCTCTCTGCATATTAGTTGGTCGGACTGTCTTCAGCCAGTAACACTGTAAGCTACAATGACACCAGAACACTTGACTCTGGGTGACAGAGTGAGACTCTGTAAGAAAAAGCAGCTATAAAACTATAATTCAAGCAATTGTTGAATCTGATTTGCTTCCTCGTGAACCTGATAAGTGATAGAATCAGGTGTACATGCCCAAATAGACCTGCCTCGCCCAAGCAGGGTCAGGTTCATGATCCGCCCAGGAAAGGTCAGACTCATGTCCCTCCCAGGAAGTAGGAATGCTGGCAATTGCTGCGCTCCCTGACCCTTTAAGTCCCCATCTGCCATAACCCACCTGTGGAATTCCTTTCTTGATTTCACCCCACCTATATCCAGGTGGAAATAAAGACCACATTATTTCTACAGAATGGGGATTCTGTTTTCCTTTGTTTCATGCCTTGGAATAATCTTTCTTCCTTGGGTCCAGAACCTTTCAATAAGAGTGATAGAATCAAGTTACTGACCCACCCAGGAAGGATCCCTTTCTGAAAAGCATGTTCCTCCCAAGAAATAGTGAACAGACTAGTCTAGGCCTCCCTAATCTTGTCCCACCTACTTGCCCAGGTAAAGCAATGGACAGACTAATCCTGGCTGCCATAGCCCAAGTGTGGATCTCTAGATTCAGGAATCTCACCCCACCTGCACTCCAGGTGCAATAAAAGCCACTTTGAACAAATTGGATGTCTCCCTTCCTTTTGTCTTGTGCCTGGGAATGATTTTTATCTTTGGGTCCAGCCTTTTAAAGAGCCTTTCCTCAAGCCCCTCCTGTGCATCCCCAAACACAAGCCATGGCTGGGGGCTTCCTGACTCATAAATTGCTCTGTTCTAGTAAACTCTTATATTTTACTAGTGCCTTAGTTTAATTTTTAACAGGAGAAAGGACGGATTTGAGATCTATCACAACTCACCACTGAGTCAGGATTCTTTCCTGATGACCCTCTGGTCTTTACCATACAATCTAGGAGAGAAACTGTGCCATGGGTGCAGTGGCCGAGAGAGGGTTGGATGGGGCAGGATTTCCAGGGTCCTGGCTCTGCTTCTACCCTTCATTCTGCGGCCAGGGGGACCCGAGGGCTGTGCCACATCAGCAGGTAGACTAGGGTCTGCAGACTACCACGCTGATGCGGGGAGGCCTGGGACCCACTGCACCTTCCACAACAACTGGCCACACAGCACTCACCATCTCCCAGCTTTGTGATGGGCACCTGTAGTCCCAGCTACTTGGGAGGCTGAGACAAGAGAATCACTTGAGCCCAAGAGTTTGAGGTTACTGTGAACTGAGACACCACAGCACTCTACCCAGGGTGACAAAATGAGACTGGCTCTAAAAAATATAAATAAAATAAATAAAATAAAATCGGAGCTTATAAATATTTAAAAAATTCAGATAGTGTTAAGCATGATTGGCTCATGCTGATAATCCTGTCCATCACGCTGAGAGGCCAAGATAGGAAGAGCACTTGAGGTCAGAAGTTTGAAACCAGCCTGGGTAAAATAGCCAGATCCCATCTCTAAAAGAAAATGAATTTCTCCAAATATCCAGGCATGGTAGTGTGCGCCTGTATCCACAGCTACTCAAGAGGCTAAAGAAGGCCAATTGCTTGAGCCTCTGGATTGTAGGGTGCAGAGAGCTATGATCAGTCCATTGTACTCCAGTCTGGGCACTAGAGCAAGGCTTTCCCTCTAAAATAAATGATCAATTAAAATTTGTTTATGTGTAGCCAGAATGAGATTTTTCTGTAACACTCTATTTTGTACAAAATAGTTTTTGGTACCAATGTTTCATTTGATTTCTCTTAATTTGTTTGATAGTAGCTCTTTGATTGTAATGTTAAATTGAGTTAAAAATACTGATTTATGTGATATCTAAAATGAGTATAGAATTCTCCTGTTAAAACACTTTATCCTGGTTCTGTATTTGTTAGACCCTCTTTTATAAACATTTCGGCTCCTATGAATATTAAATAATTTATACTTCCTTTCTAAATGAGGGTCTATTTTGGTAAAAATATTTTTCTAGACAATTTTCATAAGCTTTGGTTTTCCAAATCAACATGCATTGAGTTGTGCTAATTGTTCTTTAATGATTTTAGTATAAATTGATATTACGTTCAATCTTCTACACCTACCACATCGATGCATCCTTGTCATTTTCTTTATGTCACTTCATTATTCTTCCCATAACTGTAATAAAGGTGTAACCAGGGCACTGGGATTAGGAGCAAGCATGAAACACTCATGTGGGTTAAACTTGTCCTTCATTACCAAGATTCAGAATCCCAGGAAGACAGGGAGATCATTCTGAAAACCTGCCTTATTTTGCAAGTTTCATAGTTCTTATACCCTCCCCAAAGTTACTATCTTCAGCAGTATATCATCCAGCCCTCTAATCTTTAGTGGAAGGATTCAGTGTTGTTTACTTTCCTAAGCTGCATACCTGGTGTTTTTTCTTCTCTGATTCAGGGTCACAGTGATCTTATGACCACTCAGGGGAGTCACACATGACTTTTCTGGTAACTACTTGGATCACTAGGCAACTTTTTCCAGCTTAAGGGGGAGAGGGACTGTAAAGCTGTTTCTCCTCTTACAAAGGGGCATCTTAGAATCCCAAAATAACTAAGTTTTAAATTTTGAGTAAAATGCCTCCTCAAAAAAGCACATAGTCCAGTGTACAAACAAGCTTTAGTACCAGGACCCCCTGTGTTTGCATCACAGCATTTTCTGCTCTTTTCCACAACACCCTGTCTGCCTCCAAGGATTATAGAAAAGATCCTCCTCCAAACACAAGGATGTCCTGAGTAAGAATCTGCAATTATTTGATTGATTAATGACAGAATTATTCAGAAATAGTCTCAGCTAATGTGCACTATGATTGCCATTACAGATAAAATGATAATTATAGTTCTGTGGGGAGGTCAGGTCATAGAAAGTCTATGCAAGGTTTTCCTGCCTCCTTTTCACACATACACTGCCAAAACTATTGCCCTGACACCACAAACCTGAAATCAGAAAAGACTCTGAGGCAGAATCTGTGAGCTCAGGGGGCTTCTCAGGAGTCTGGACAATTGCTTGTGTCTTGATAGGGATTATTCTGGATTTAAAACTGGCCCATTGGCCAGGCACAGTGGCTCACATCTATAAACTTACCACTCTGGAAGGTCATGGCGGGAAGATAGTTTGACTCAGGAGTTTGAGATTGTTGTAAGTTGAGCTGATACTTAGCTTTTTTGTTGATTCAATCTCAAAAAAAATTAAAACTGGCCTGCTTGGGCGGCACCTGTGGCTCAGTGAGTAGGGTGCCAACCCCATATACTGAGGGTGGCAAATTCGAACCTGGCCCCAGCCAAACTGCAACAACAACAAAAAAATAGCCGGGCGTTGTGGCGGGTGCCTATTGTCCCAGCTACTCAGGAGGCTGAGGCAAGAGAATCACCTAAGCCCAAGAGCTGGAGGTTGCTGTGAGCTGTGATGCCATGGCATTCTACCAAGGGTGACAAAGTGAGACTCTGTCTCTAAACCTCCCCCCCCAAAAAAAAAACAAAAAAAACTTGGTCTGCTGCCAAATATACTCAAGATAAAAAAAAAGAAGCAGAAACTTTCTGAAGCAAATGCTGACTTCTTGGAAATAGGCTGGAGCCTTACATCTTACACTGAATCCTATCTTCTTTTAATGTAATTTAATCCATAGTAATACCAGCTGATGTTTTGTCTTAGTAAATTTAAGCTGATACTCAAATTCTCTATGATTGTCATTCTGAAATTGATCTTCTCCATTTCAATCACGGACACCATTTTCTGGAAAATAAAAATGTTCATATAGCGGGGTGGCGCCTGTGGCTCACTGGGTGGGGCGCCGGACACATATACCCATGGTGGCGGGTTCGAACCCGGCCTTAGCCAAACTGCAAGAAAAAATAGCTGAGCATTGTGGTGGGTGCCTAGGTACTCAGTAGGCTGAAGCAAGAGAATCACCTAAGCCCAGGAGTTGGAGGTTGCTGTGAATTGTGATACCACGGCACTCTACCTAGGGCAACATAGTGAGACTCTGTCTCAAAAAAAAAAAAAGTTCGTATAGAAGCTCTATGCAAGTAATGATCATGAAATCAAATGAGGATACAATAATCAACTGCCGTATAGGGACTATGTGTGAGTGGCAGTGACTAGAATTATATTTTCTCTAATGTTGGATGTTAGGTACTTAATAGTGACAGTACCTATTTTTACAAAAAGAATGTGTCTGTTGATTATGCTGAGATTTTTTTCCTGTCATAATAGTAAGAAGGCGCATTAAAGGAGTTACATTATGATCAGTGTTAAGGCCTTCACTGATGTGCTTTGAAACTGTTTCAGTGTTGGCCAGGCACAATGGCTCATATCTGTAATCCTAGCACTCTGGGAGGCTGAGGTGGGTAGATAGCTTAAGCTCAGGAGTTGAGACCAGCCTGAGCAAGAGTGAGACCTAGTCTCTAAAAATAGCTGGGCGTTGTGGCAGGCACCTGTAGTCCCAGCTACGTGGGAGGCTGAGGAGAGGGGAGTGCTTGAACCCAAGAGTTTGAGGTTCCTGTGAACTATGATGCCACAGCACTCTACTGAGGGTGACAAAGTGAGAGTGTCCCAAAAAAAGAAAAAAAAGAAAATGTTCCTGTGTCACTTCTAGTCTCACTGTGAATCTGTCCAGTAATTTATTCAATGTTCTTATCCCTTTGCCTTTTCAATACACCTTTATGTAATTATCTTATATTGGAGTATAATTTAATAACAATGATGTTATCATTGGCTATTATTCTACTTGTTAGTAGAAATCAGAAACGAGCACAATCAATAGTAATTTATTCTGAATCCTGTGGTGTTTTATCTCTCTCTCTTTTTTTTGAGACAGAGTCTTACTTTGTCACCCTCAGTATAGGGCTGTGGCGTCACAGCTCACAGCAACCTTCAACTCTTGGCCTTAAGCGATTCTCTTGCCTCAGCCTCCTGAGTAGTTGGGACTACAGGTGCCTGCCACAATGCCCAGATTTTTTTCTTTTGTTAGCTGGCAGGGGTCAGGTTTGAACCTGCCACCTTCGGTATATGAGGCCAGTGCCCTACCCACTGAGCAACAGGTGCCGCCTTTTATCTCTCATTGGTAGATCTAATCCCACAGCTCAACTCACAGTGGTATTCTATGAGAATATTAATGGTTAGCACCATTATAATCTCATTTCTCTATTAAGGAAACATGTAGGGCATTGTCAGTGTAGTAGTGTGAATAAGAATTATTTATTGACAGCCAAACAATTTGGGTTTGAATTCTCACTCAGGATAAATCCTGACTCGTACAACATACTGAGGTGATAATTAAATGAGTACTCTGTGCCTAGGGCTCCTCATTACCAATAAGAATATCATCCATGGTTTTACTCAGTTTAATATTCAGTCTGCAATTGCATTTAAACATATATAATAACTCTCACTCTAAGGGCTGTATAAAAGATAAACACTGTGTAAATGCTGCAAAAAGGACAATAAATATACAAACATGATCCATCATTGCACATATGTGAACAGACTCCACACAGCTGAGCTGTGTACACTTAGAAATGATTAGAAAGTAACAAAGATTTTTTACTTGACCAAACTTACATGAGGCTCCTGAACCTTCTACTATGCCCAGCTGTAGACTTACGTAAAATCCAGATTTAGCAAAAACCACAAGAATCTCTTATTTAGCATTTTTCAGGTCTCTGGGGAAAGAATGAGAAAGTTGTCTTCATTGCTTCTGAGCCATGGAGGTCCACGCCTGGAAAGGAGCAGCATCACGTTCAGTTCTGACTCCTCAAATGCTTCATAAAGTCTGACAGCAAGAAATTGTCCCTGTGGGTGGCTTAGGGTATACTGAGGGGAATGGAGTTCAGTCTCCAGCCACAGTACAAGACTCACCTCACCAGTTAAAAGAGAGTAAAACACAGGTATGGAGGGGCCAGAATGAGACTTTTGAAAGGCTTGTCCAAGTAGCCTTCAGGGCACCAACATCCCCATCTGCATCATGAATTCCCTGAGAAAGGCCTCTGTGCCAAGATGGCAACACTTGAATCCTTACAGTTGGAGTTGTGACTATACCTGCATCCATCCTATGGGTAGATCAATCCCTGTGGGGTTCTAGCTATCCTCATTCCTGAAATTAGACACTCAAAACAAATGGGGTTGATTGTTACCAAAGTTTATTTTAGGTAAATGTTTAAAGGCATTTTCTAGAACTGTGTTTTTCAACCTTTTCTCTCACAGCACATTTGATTTGTTTTTTTCCACTCACAGCATGCTTGAACCTACAGTTAAACTTCCATGCCACAAATTACGTTGATCAAAAAAGAGTAAGTGCCAGGCATGGTAGCTCATGCCTGCAATCCCAGCACTCTGGGAGGCCGAGACAGGAGGATTGCCTCAGCTCACGAGTTTTAGACCAGCCTGAGCTAGAGTGAGACCTCATCTCTAAAAAAATAGCCAGGCACTGTGGTGGGCGCCTATAGTCCCAGCTACTTGGGAGGCTGAGGCAAGAGAATTGCTTGAGCCCAGGAGTCTAAGGTGCTGTGAGTTATGATGCTATGGCATTCTACCAAGGATGATAAAGTGAGACTCTGCTTCAAAAAATAAAAAGAGTAAAAAAGAATATACTTACTGTGCTGTTAATGTCTTTCAAAAATAAAGTAATTAATGATCTTTAAAAGTTTTTGCAGCATACCAGTTGAAAATTACTGCTTTAGAGATTGAGAAATTAGTTTTTATAAAACTCAAATTTCTCTCTGGGAAATCTATATCTGTCAGAGTGTTGTAATCCTCATTATTTCAACTTTCCTATTGTTAGAATCTTTTTTTTTTCCAGCTTTTGGCTGGGGCTGGGTTTGAACCCACCACCTCCAGCATATGGGGCTGGTGCCCTACTCCTTTACAGGCACCACCCCTCCTATTGTTAGAATCTTGATGTGTATGAGGGTAATATCAAATTTTTTCAAGTGAAAGACTAGACTAAGTCAGAATCTATATGGAAGACAAGTAAACTCATATTGGTAACTTATTCCAAGAAATGTGAGATGGCAGCCCTACCTCAGTCTCCAGAACTGCTGCAGACTTCCCCACTTTGAGGATGGGTTACTTTCCCAATGACCACATCTTGCCTGGTGGCCAAATGCTTCTGTCAAAAAACCTATGTCAGCTCCTTACCAGCAAATCAATAGTTAGGGGACCAGCCACATATATTGAGGCTGACGGGTTCAAACCCAGCCTGGGCCTGCTAAACAACAATGACAACTACAAACAAAAAATAGCCGGGGGTGTGGCAGATGCCTGTAGTCCCAGCTACTTGGGAGGCTGAGGCAAGAGAATTGCTTAAGCCCAAGAGTTTGAGGTTGCTGTGAGCTGTGACACCACAACACTCTACTGAGGGTGACATAGTGACTCTGTCTCAAACAAAATAAAACAAAACAAAAACTAAACAATGTCCAGAAAATGTGTGTACATATACAAATATTAACTCAATTTAGATTAAACTTAAATGTAAAACCTAAAACCATAAAATTTCTAGAATAAAACTTAGGACTAACTCTGAACTTCTCAGGTGTAGGTACCTGTCAATGGGCTTGGACCCCATCCTTAACTTTGTACCAGCACCCTGTTCTTTGTCTCTCTGCTCTGCTGCCTTTCTATATGGTCTCATCTCCATGAAGTCACGATCCACACAGGCTCCCTGAACCCCACGATCTGCCTAAAACCCAGCTTTCATCAGATGGCTCTGCTTGGAAGTCCAGAAACAATGGGATCAGATGTTCAAACTCGGAATCAAATTTTACCAGTTCTTTCTGGACTTCTATCAGGAAGATGCCAACAGTTGTCCCTATTGTGAAGGCACTAACCATGTTCTTTGCTGACAACGCTGCACCACCTCCCCAGCCCCCAAACTGCATCAGTTTTGGTCACCTGAAAAACTTATTGTGGCCATGAAAGTTATTCAGAATAGCGATTGGGGATTACTTCGTGTCTGTATGTAAGACAAACCTATGAAGACTGTAAGCTGTGTTTTTCATGGAGCAATATTTTAATTTTCCTCATCATAAGAGCTGCTGCCACCACAGAATTCAATATATATTTTCAAGTCACGATTGGTTCACATTCGATGGCAGACAATAATTCAAGCTCACGTCTAGATATTACCTGGTTATTGACCATTGGCATTAAAATATCTTACTGGACCAAGCTTCGTGGGTGAGGCCTGTCATCCTTGCACTTTGGGAGGCTGAGGCAGGAGGATCACTGAAGCCCAAGACTTTGAGGTTGCAGTGAGCTATGATGACACCACCCACACTCTAGCTTTCAAGCCAGGGAGGCAGAGTGAGACCCTGTCCTCCTCCAATCCCTGAAAATATCTGCCTGAAACAATGATGCTAAATTTTGCTTTTTAATAAAGGCATCATCTCATCTAGAAGAGTTTGGGATTGACATCAAAATGGATCCGAGTTCCCTTATCATTCTTTCCTCTCTCCCCCATGTCCTATTTGCAACTATCAATAACATCTTCACTTACTGGGATACATTTGTTACAATTAATCCAAAACTTGATACCTGATTCTTTAAAGTGAATCATTTCCATTCATGTTAACTCTTTTCATTTGGTCATTTCTGTCAGTTGGACACTCAAAGCTGTTTTGCCCATTGGGTCCTCACGTGGTGCACTCTCCCTGCCCTCAAAGTCTCCTTACCTTATCGCTTTATCACAGTTATTGGTCCATAAACCTGGCAACTATTGAGATATTCACTGTCTTTGTAGTTTTGCATTTTCCATAATGTCATGTAATTGGAATAATATATAATGGAGCTGTTTTAGACTAACATTTCACTCCTCCAAATATAGTGACTGTCCCTTGATCTCTCTGTGATGGCTTGTGTAGATCTAACATTTCATCTGGCTTTTTATCTCCTTTGTTTCAGCAAACCAATGTTTCTCCTGCCCCTGCTGCGCTTCAGTCATCCCACATGTCTCTCCCATCCCTCTCTATCCCCAGCCTGTTCCCCTGACCCCACTCATGCCACCTCCTCACCTCTGGTGCCCCGTGGACCTATTTAGGTCATCAATCCCTTCTTGTCCATGGTCCCTGCCTGTCCCTACCAGTTCATGTCCCCTTCCCACTCCTGGTCCCAGTCCCTGCTCAACCTCACTGTCACATGGCCCCCTCCCCAGCCCCCTGTTCCTTCCTGATGGCCCCCCTCCACAGTCCCCTCTCAGCCCCCTGTTCCTTCCTACCCCCCCCAGCCCCCTCCCAGCCCCGGGCCCCTGCCCACGTGCAATTGTCTTGGGCCCCTTTTCTGGTGGAGATCCAACAGAATTGCCCCAGAGCCAATGGCCACCCCACACTCCCCACTTGCACCCTGCCCATTTGGGGTCGGTAGCCCCAATGCAAGTCCAAGAAGAAGAGAATGTGGGGCCACTGGTCTTTGCCTGCAATGGACTGGCCATGGACTGGAAACACAGGCAAGTATTCTGCTCTACAGTGTGCCTTTTTCTCAGTTGAAGTGAAAGATACCCCTTAGCAAAATGGGTCTTTTTTCCCTGGGACCCAACCATCATGGGTTTCTGTGGCCTTTGATGCTGCTGAGACAAGAGGCCTGTCCCTAGCCCACGTCGCCTTCCACATAAACTTGTGCCTCCTCCTCTGACGTATCCTTTCTTCTTGGCAGGCGGACTGCAGGTGGACTGTGAAATGGGCAGGATGTGGACGGGGAGAGTTACCTGACCGGTGGGGGCGGGGGGAGGTTGCCTGGCCTCTGGCTCTGGGGCAATTCTGTTGGAGCACGACTAGAAAAGAGGCTGGGAGGGGGCTGTGAAGGGGCGCGTCGTCAGACCAGCTGCAGCTAAGTTCCTAACCAGCTGGTCCCCTCTGCATCAAACACCATCAGGACTACCTCGAATTTCCTGCCCAGCTGCACCAAACAGAGCCGATATACTGGTGAGGCCACAGCTCCAGCTGGGAGACAGAGCCAGAAAGTGGCAAGGCCAGAAGAACCCAAGTGGATTCTTCTATACAACCCTAGGATTTCAAAAGAAAGACACTGACTGGGTGAAAACTCATCTTAGGATGGCGTCATCTACAGAAAGCAGAATTCCTGGAGGGCCAGGCTGCCGGGGAGACGGGCTGGGGCCCCCATCCCCGGGCCGCCTGTTCTCCCCAGGAAAAACCAGCTCCGTGGCCCCCCAGTGCTGGCACACCTGTCGGCTTCCGGGGCGGCAGCGGCTGGGGACACCCGGGCGGGGTCCCAGACTGGTTCTGGGTGTGGGACAATGCGGGCACTGAGGCGAGCACAGCGACCAGAGCAGGCGCCATGCCCTGCAAGAGCGCGGAGTGACTGCAGGAGGAGCTGGAGGTGCACAGCGGCACGTGGCTGCTGCTCCTCCACTGCCGCCCGCTGGAGCTCTTCCAGTAGTCACACATGGAAATGGCCATCAATCTAGCCATCCCAGGCCTCATGCTGCGCTGTCTGTGCAAGGGTAACCTGCCCATCCGCTCCATCATCCCCAACCACGCCCACAAGGAGAGAAAGTTTCCACGCACGCTGCAAGGCAGCCGCCGTGCTGCTGGTGGATTAGGCCAAGGCCGAGTGGCAGCCCCAATCCAGCGCGCTCCAGCCTCAGTGCCCGGTCTGCTGCTACACAAGCTGCGTGACGATGGTTGCCAGGCCTACTACCTCCAAGGCGGTTTCAACAAGTTCCAGAGTCTTCAGAGCCCTGAGAGGCCAAAGTGGACAGCTGGTCCTCACCTAGTAGCTTGCCACCCACCTCTGTGCTGGGCCTGGGGGGCCTAGGCATCAGCTCTGACTGCTGGCTCTGTGAGTCAGACCCAGAGCTGCCTAGCAGTGCCACTGAGTCGGATGGCAGCCCTGTGCCATCTAGCCAACCAGCCTTTCCTGACCAGATCCTACCCTACCTCTACCTGGGCTGCACCAAGGACACCACCAATCTGGATGTGCTTCGCAAGTACAGCATCAAGTATTTCCTTGATGTCACAACCAACTTACCCAATGCCTTCTAGCATGGTGGTGAGTTCACCTACAAGCAGATCCCCAATCTCTGACCACTGGAGCCAGAACCTCTCCTGGTGCTTCCCTGAAGCTGTCAACTTCATTGGCAAGGCCTGCTCCAAGAAGTGTGGTGTCCTGGAGCACTGCCTGGCAGGCATCAGCCACTCAGTGAGAGTTACTGTGGCCTAGCTGATGAAGAAGATGAACCTGTCACTCAGTGACGCCTGTGACTTTGTCAAGAGGAAAAAGTCCAACATCTCCCCCATCTTCAACTTCATGCGGCAGCAGCTGGACTTTGAGTGGATCCTGGGGCCAAGCAGCCCATGCCACAACCATGCTGCCCAGTGAGCAGCTCTACTTCTCCACACCCAATCACAACCTGTTCCTGCTCAATATGTTCTAGTCCACGTGAGGCCTGACACACTGCTGGGCATGGCACCAGGCCCCCCACTCAGCCCTCCACAAGGCCACATGGGAGGGCCCAAGCCTGCTGCCTGTGGCCTGAGGAACCCAGAGATGTCACCTGTGCCCATAGGCCCAGGCTAACCAATGGCTGAGTGCCCTTACTATCCTGTGGAAGCAAGACCCATGGGCAAGGCCTCCCTCTGCAAGGGTTGCTGGAGAGGGCTCAGCTCTCAGACATGTGTGGCTTTGGGGGTCCAATGGGGCCTCATCCTTTCCTAGGACACTCCTTTCTGCTGATGGCCCAGCTAATCTGGCTACTTTTTAAAGACATATCCATAGACTAGAGTTTACTTTTTGCTTTGGGCAGGTAAATCCAAGCTCCCTGGAGCACAAAGAGTGTTCCAGCTCTTCTTGATTTTTCTTTTTTTCATAAAAAAGTGTGATTTTCAGGCTACATGTAACAGTGGATTGTATACACCAGTAGTTTATCCCTTTCTTGATCCTACAGAGAGAGAGAAGTGTTCTGTTTTGTTTTCTGTTCTACAGAAAACAATTATGTTTGTTTTTTATGGAAAAGACAAACACCATGTTGATCTTGACCAAATGTGTTTTACACATGTGTGAAGCCTCCGTTTCTTCAGTGGGCCCTTCCTGAAGGGGTGGCTTGCTGCTTTCCAGGTATTGGGACCCTCAGGCATGCCATCTCCCACCCTTGGCCCAATCCAGCTTGGCACTGTACTTGGCAGTGAGGACTGCTGCAAATTGTGATTGGTAGGCTAGATGGGTGGTCTTTGCAATCTCAGCCCTCCCAGTCTCCCCTCTGAGGGTACTTATAGACCTCTGTGAGGCAAAAGGTGGGGGTTCTGGGGCTCTGCCACCATCCTGCCAGAGATGGGCATCAGGGGACTACTAAGCAGTAGCATTAAGCCTCTGGGCTCAGCTCCTAGGAGGGCATAGACCCTGGGCCCTTTTATATATTTACGCACTACTGAGACAGAAGTAACTCTCTGTAACTGGGAGTAGAGGCCCAGTGGCTAGGGAGAGCTTAGGTGGTGGGGGGCCAACTCTGCCTCCAAATTCTTCCCTGACTCTGGCTGTTGCTTTGGTCCAGCTGCCTCTCCCAGCCCCCTTGTCCCATTGAAGCCTGCCCTGTTCTCATTTGCCCATGCCTTCTACTGCCAGGAGACTTGCACCCATTTCAACCCTAAGGCAGGGGCAGCAGGAGGCAGGGATGGACAAGGTGTACAGCTGTGTCTACCCCACCTTCCAACATCTACAGAACAAAGCCACGGATTCCATTATCCTACTCCTGTTGTGTTCCTTCTCCAACTTTGGTTCTATCAGGTGTTGAGACTGCATGGCGACCCAGGGAGGGGTAAGCAGTCAGGCCAGGGTCCCTGATGGAGCAGCACTCAGCATGTGAGGCCCCACTGCCTTTTACCTCACAGGGGTGGATTTCAGGGATTCTTTTGGGCAGCAGATTAAAATCTTACCACAGTTGAGAAATTGACAAAAAGCTTCCATGCAGTACATGGTTCTTTCTCTTTTATTTTTAAAAAGAAAAACTCAGAAGCATCAGATTTGTGTAAATGAGAGTATGCTAGAGAGTGGTCAGTTTTACTTTATGACTTACGAAGGAAAATTTGTGACCCTATGTATATGTACACACCCATACGTATATATATCCCAAACCAGCAACAGGACGGTTTATATTGCAGGTAAATATTTTTTCTTAAAAAAAAAAAAAAGGAAAGAAAAATAAAAAGAAAAAAAGGAAGCAGAATCCAACTTATGACCAGAAGTCTTCAAAACTAAGGTTGGAAGAATCAAGAAGGAAATCATCCTAGGCAGAATTGTCTAGACCTGGAGACCCTGACTCACCCCTTTCTCTTCTTGCCATTTTTTTCTTTTCCAATTTTAAATAAATAAGCACTCATTATTTGTGTATAATAGGGATGATAAGAATAAAGTCTTTCCATTTAAAGCTCTTTGGCTCAGAGCATTCCGGTCACCCTTGGCCTCCGATGGGCAGATAGCAACTTCCTCCTGGGAACACAGTGTCTGGGGCTTCCCTGAGCTCACCAGCTGTGAATAGGGAGAGGGATCCCCAAGGGACCCTTTCTCCTTCACCAAGGACAGTTCTCAATCTTCTGGGGCCTCTCTCCTTTACTAGGGGATCTGTCCTGCCCCCGGTGGACCCCCCCCCCCGCTCTTTCACCTGAGGGACCCTCCTTCTTCTGGGACCTTGTCCTCCCTCCAGGGTCCTCATTTCTCCACAGGCTGGAAGTGTGAGCCCAGGCTATGGACTGCCCCCTCTCCCCATGCTACGTGCACACCACCACCAAATTGTCAGTTTCCCATCCCTGGCCATCCACAATCACATTGCTCTGGGAGACCTAAGGCCTGGACATTCTCTCCTTTCCCCATGGCCTGGAGGTTCCAGGTCTAGGCTGCAAGACTGTTTCAAAAATCACCAAAACTCCCTTCCATTTCCCTTTAGTCAAAAGATTAAGGTAGGGAGGACTGGACCCTGAGGATTCAGAGAGACACAAAGAGAAACTAAAGAAATAGGTGTTGCAATCTGGGCATAAACTCTGGTGGTCTGTCTGTCCAAGGCTGCCCTTTTAGTCTGGTGGCAAAGCCACCCCCTCCCTCCCCACTGGAGGAGAACAAGCACCAGGGCTGGTTAACAGAAAAGGGGTAAGGGTAGAAGGCTGGATTTCACGCCAGTCACCCAGAGAGGCGTTCTTCAGGCAGGACAGAGGTGCTTTCCCCATTTGGTGCTCCTGTGGGTGCAGAGGGCACCCCAGCTGGGTTGGGGAGCCAGGCTGCTAGTGGGAGAGGAGCTCCCCAGCCCAGGATACCCCTTACACTGGTCAGCACCTCCTGCTGCTGGAGGCTCAGTTCCCCAACTCAGAGATTCATTGTGCACACAGGCTCACAGGGGTTGGGATGAGTCTGCCTCCCAGCAGCCTCTGGATGCTTTTGCAGGGCAGGCCAGATATTGATGGTCTCAAGGTGGAGCAGCAGGCGGCCCTCACCTGTGCCTTCTCCCTTCAAGTGCAATTACTGGTTCCTGGGGGTTGGGAGGTGGTGAGGAGTAGTGGCGCCTAAGCAATATGTGGGCATGTTTCAGGGAACCCACTAGGATCCCCTTGTGAGCAAAATGGAGGAACTCTTTCTCAACCTAGCTCAATCCCCTAAAACATCCCCAGGCCTTTTGACCAAGTGACCCCGAAGCCCCAACCACAACCTTGAACACAGGCTGGCCCTGTCAGTGTTCACGGCTTGTATTCATGAGAGTCAGCCCTTATGTGCAAAGTGATCCCAGCCCTCCAATGGTCAGAAGGACTAGATAAGATGATGCACCCTTATGCATATGGTTAGGGTTAGGCTGACATATATGCTCAGCAAGTGTTGGTGGGTGTAGAGTTTCACACTTTCATTATTATTGAGGCTGTCCCAGAGTCAGGAGCTGCAGGGGATGGTCCAGGTAGTGAGCTCCTGAGTAGGCACCACAGTGGGAAGGCCATGTGGGAGGTAGCCAGGATGGAATGACAGTGGGCTTGGGAAGCCAAGGAGTGTCAGTGGCTGACAAATTAGAGCCAAGGGGAGCTCACACGGGGAAAGGTGAAAAAACACAAGTTGGCTGGCTGTGCCTTGGCAAGAGAGGAGCAGGTGGGAAGTGAAGTTGAAGGGAGCAGCAAAATAGGCCCGTTTCTCCCATGGGGTCCAATCCAGTTTTAGAGCTGAGATGACCAGTATAGTGGCCATGAGCTACCTGGGGGTGCAGCACTGAAAATGTCATGAGCAAGAGTACAGATGTCCTGTAAGTTGGAAAAGAGAAACCAAATTTGGATGACTTAGTACTCAAACATGGAAAAGATTTTGTTGACTTTATTGAAGTGATGACACATGAAATGGTGTTTTTTAATCTATGGGGATGAATAAAGATATGATTAAAGTTCATTTCACCTGTTTCTTTGACTTTTTAAAGATAATTTTGAACTTTCTAAAGTGGATCAACTTTACATTTTTACAGTTTTAGGCTCCTAGTGAAACTGAGCAGCAAGTACTGAGTTCCCAAATATCCCCACACATGGATGATCTCCAGTACCAGAGTGGCACCTTTGTGATAGTCAATGAACCTATAAGGACACTCTATTATTACCCAGAGTTCAGAGTTGACATGAGGGTGCTGGATTGGTGTTATATGTTCTATGGCTTTTGACAACAATAGAATAACACATATCCACCACTGTGCCATTATACAGAATGGTTTCACTGCCACCACAATCTGCCATGCTGTACCAATCTTTTTTACTTTAAAAAAATGTAGGCACCAGAAAATTTAAAATGATATGTGTGGCTCACATTTGTGACTTGTATTATATTTCATTTGAACACTGTTTGAGCTGAAGAGATTTTAAGTCTTTTTTTTTTTTTAGACGGAGCCTCAAGCTATCCCCGATGTGTAGAGTGCCATGGCATCACAGCTCACAGCAACCTCCAACTCCTAGGCTCAAGCGAGTCTCCTGCCTCAGCCTCCCAAGTAGCTGGGACTACAGGCCCCCGCCACAACGCCCGGCCATTTTTTGATTGCAGCCATCATTGTTGTTTGGCGGGCCCGGACTGGGGATTCGAACCCGCCACCTTAGGTGTATGTGGCTGGTGCCTTAGTCGCTTGAGCCACAGGCGCTGAGCCGATTTTAAGTCTTAAAAGAAAAAAATGCTAAAGGAAAGTAAAAATGACCCCACTTGTCTTGAATGGCATGGTTAGGGCTTAAGAGCAGTGTCAGAAGTCACAAAGGAAAAGTCAATTGATTTGACTACCTATAACTATGAAATCTGTTAAAGAAGAAGCAGAATTAAGGCTTTAAGTAAATACTTGCTGATGTGTATTTGAGAAAAATAAAATGTATGAAAATTGATACCTTGGTTGGGCACAGTGGCTCATACCTATAATCCTCGCACTCTGAGAGGCCAAGGTGGGTGGATTGCTTGAGCTAAGGAGTTTGAGATCAGCCTGAGCAAGATGGAAATCTTATCTCTACTAAAAATAGAAAAGTAAAAAAATTAGGTGGGAATGGTGGAGAACACCTATGGACCCAGCTACTTAGAGGCTGAGGCAACAGAATGGATGGAGCCAGCAGTTTGAGGTTGTCAGAGCAGCCTAAGCAAGTGCCAGACCCTGTCTCTAAAAAATAGCTGGGCAGTGTAGCAGGTGCCGGTAGTCCTGGCTAGTAGGGAGGCTGAGACAAAACAATTGCTTGAGCCCAAGTGTTTGAGGTTGCTGTAAGCTATAATGCCACAGCACTCTACTGAAGGTGACAAAGTGAGACTCTGTGTCAAAAAAAACAAAAAACAAAAACAAAACTAAGAAAATAAATATATAAGATAAAACATAAACAAAGTTTGTTAAGAAAAACACATATATATATTATTTGATATACATACATCTAATATATATATATTTATTTTTGGCCAGGGCTGGGTTTGAACCTACCACCTCTGGCATATGGGGCTTGTGCCCTACCCTTTTGAGCCACAGGCGCTACCCCCATACACCTAATATTTTGATTGAGCCTTTCATTGACTTAAAGTGTATAAAGAGTTACAAATTCTTATCTGACAACATAACACATAGGAAAACCAAACACAAAATAAACTGATATTAAGGAATATAACCTAAGAAGAAATAGAGTAATAAGGAGTTATAAAACAAGAATACTAGAAACATTGGTCCATAAAATTCTGTATGGAAATTAATATAACATTAAAAAAGAATTTTGCTTGTAGATAACTACAAGCTTCAACTATGACTATGTATAGAGAGACGATATTTTTTCTTTCTTTTTTTTTTGAGACAGAGTCTCAGTATATTGCCCTCCGTAGAGTGCTGTGATGTCACAGCTCACAGCAACCTCCAACTCTTGGGCTTAAGTGATTCTCCTGCCTCAGCCTCCCAAGTAGCAGGGACTATAGATGCCCACCACAACGCCCAGCTATTTTTTGTTGCAGTTGTCATTGTTGTTTAGGGGGCTTGGGCTGGGTTTGAACCCATCAACCTTGGTGTATGTGGCTAGTGCTGTGACCACTGTGCTATAGGCATTGAGCCAGAGAGCAGATATTTTCAATCATTGGCATGTGGTGTATGAAAATACAATTTCACAGAAAATACACTATAATAATAAAAGCCTCAAGTAAGAATATTTTAATACATAATACTTAAAAGGCATTAAAAATAAAAGGTTTTGCCTGGGCACTATGGCTCACACCTGTAATCCCAGCACTCTGGGAGGCTGAGGTGGGCAGACTGACTGAGCTCAGGAGTTCAAGATCAGCCTGAGCTAGAGCAAGACCCCTTCTCTAAAAATGGCCAGGCATTGTGGAGGGCACCTGTAGTCCCAGCTGTTTCGGAGGCTCAGGCAAGAGGATTGCTTGAGCCTAAGAGTTTTAGGTTGCTGTCTCAAAATAATAATAATAATAATATTGGGTTTTGTTTGTTTTGTTTTTTGAGACAAAGTCTCACTTTTGTCACCCTTTGTAGAGGGCAATAATAACATCATCGCTCACAGCAACTTCTAACTCTTGGGCTCAAGTGATATTCTTGGTTCAGCCTCCCAAGTAGCTACCATCACTACCCAAGTGTTGACCACTGCCATATGTTGACCAGTTTGTTACAGTCCCTTGAGTGGTCAACTTATGAATGCAAATTCCACTGCATTTTTTTCTTCATAAAAAAAACCCCAAAGTTTTCCTTGAAAGAAAGGATAACAAACTTGTTTTTGCAAAGCAAAAATTCCCAGAGAACACTCTATGAAAGAAACAAATGAAATCCTTGCTGTGGAATACAAATTGTGCATAGAAGTCATATTCATGCAATGAAACAAAGTTTCTGTAGTTCTAGAATGTTTCATGTCTATACAAAATCTTCTGAGTACAATCCAGAAATTCCCACTCCTCTGGAGAGAATTCTAAAGCCATACCCCTAGATGTCAATAGTTCCTGGAAAAAACATTTACCAAGTAGCCATGGACAGAGTTCTTTGACTTCAGGTGAAAAAAGAGTGAAGAGAACAGGTCCTGGCTTCTGTGATTGACTGAAATTGTCCAGTCAGATAATGTTTAACACATACATATTCTTTTTTTTTTTTTTTTTGAGACAGAGCCTCAAGCTATCCCCTGGGTAGAGTGCCATGGCATCACAGCTCATAGCAACCTCCAACTCCTGGGCTCAAGCGAGTCTCCTGCCTCAGCCTCCCAAGTAGCTGGGACCACAGGCACCCGCCACAACGCCCGGCCATTTTTTGGTTGCAGCCTTCATTGTTGTTTGGCGGGCC
>CAUYQV010061981.1:0-14763 GCA_963574575.1 Galagoides demidoff
AAATCAGTGAAGGATGGGGAGATGATGATTATGAAGACAATCTAAGCATATGGCACAAATGACCAAAAAACTACATAGATTTTCAGGCATGGCTGTAGTCATTTTGGAAAAGATAGGAGGCAGAGTACAGAAACTCTTGGATCTAGAAAAGCTATTAATCTTCTGGTCTACTCCCTTAACTTTTCTTATAAGTAGACAGATCCAGGGAGAAGTAATCTTCCCAAGACTATCATAAATCCTTAGTTATTTCATGGCAAAAATGGGAAAAATAATGACATCAATTCTTGCATACATCAAGAAGTTTTTCTTCAAAGGGAAATTTAATAAGTTATCAGAAGTTAAATAGTGCATTCCACCCCTTCCCCCCAGTAGACTGACCATTGCAAGAGAGGAGGTGTAAACATGTATATGGCTAATGAAGGTGAAACAGGTGATAAAAATGGAAGATGCCAAAAAAGAGGATAAAGGAAAAGTTCAGGGCCAAATGGGTTTTAATTCTGGACCACTTGCATCAAGCTAGATCCTCTACTAACTTACTCAGGATAGTCATGAGCCTGAGGATTTACTCCTACTTATTGTATGCCTAGGCTGGCCACAACCTGAGGGTTTTACCATATACCTACCTCTTTTGTCAAATGTCTTGGATCCATTCTATCCCATAGGAACCAACAATGTGATTTGAGGAACTGATCTTAATTTAAGGGGTAGATCTGATTAATGAAGATGATATCTTATCCTCTTTTCCAGTATTGGTTCAAGAACAAGAATGTGGCCCATTTCTGGCCAGAGTGATATGAAGAGAGGTTTACTGGCTTCTGGAAAAGTTTCTCTCTCAAGAGCAATCCAGGAGAATTCATTCTATCCCCCTCACCTGAATTGAAGAAGGAGTGTTTTACTGTCCCTGGAAGCCGTTCTACAACCACAAAGGGAACTAGATTGAGGATAAAGCTTACATTATTTAGAACAGAGAAAAGGGAAGGAAAATATTCTACAATAAATGGTTGAATTGCTAAATAATTGAGTCTGAAAGCTGATCTACCTTTGGGCTTCTATTTAGGTTAACCTTATCAGTTATCTATTGCTGTGTAACAAAACTTCCAAAAGTTTAGTGGCTTAACACAACAACATTTTATCATTATTTGGTTCACAATATATAAGCAGGGCTCAGTGGGGAAGGCTTGTATCTGTTCCTCAAGGTGTCAGCTGGGGGACAGAGAGCTCTAAAAGTCCACTTCCAAGATGACTTAGCCATAAACAGTTGGTCCTGGCATGATCAGATATCATAGACCTTATTCCTTTCCACCTTGTGAGTCTTGCACAACTGCTTGAGCTTCCTTAGAGCATGGTGGCTAGATTCCAAGAGTAAGCATCAAAAGAGAACTAAATAGAAATTGTACCAACTTTTATGGCCTGCCCTTGGCCATCATAGAGTAACATTCCTACTGTACTTTACTGGTTGACCAGTCATTATGGTTAGCCTAGATACAGTTCAGAGGGTGTAGATTCTAACTTTTGTTGAGAGAAGTTTCAAAGAATTGTGGACATCCCTTAAACCACGATACCAGCTAAAACATTTCTTTATTTTTAGGACCATTTGAATTGTGTTTTCTGTTATTTGTGGCTGAAAGCGTCCTTATTGGTACAGTTACTATCATCTCAGCTGTGGGCAACAGAATGTCCTACATTAACACCTCTCAATCACAATGTCAATTTTAACACAGTTACCAGTACTTTCTTGCTGGTAATTTAATACCAAGGCTTTGTAATCATTTATTTTTTCAAATCAGAGCAGAATCAAAAATAGCGTAAGAGTCCTTTATCTTAATTCAAGTCCTACTTCAAAAATAGCATAAGAGTCCTTTATTTTAATTCAGATAGAATTTTGTGAATGGGGGATAAAAGGATGGAATCAGAGCAAGGACGCTCAGGATGACACCTGGGAGCTGTGCTCTAGGTTGAGAGCTATTGACCTGGATGCTTCTCATAGTAAAACAATTGGAAGAAAGTTTAGAGTTCCTTTGTTCGGGCTCAAATTCTTTCCTTCTCACATAAGCTCCAGTTAAGCCAGTGAGGCTGAAAACTTGTCAACAAACATTTGACACTGCCTTTCTAGTTCTGGTGATCTGTTGACAAGAAAAAGGAGAAGGAAATTCTCCTTGCTCTTCTGCATTGCCCTACCCCATGATTAACTCTGTTTAATGCAACAAGTCATTTTGTAATGTCCCCTGTGTTCTTAGCACTCTGCTAGGCACTGCAGAAATAACAACAATAAGATGTGTTTCTCTAAGACTGGAAAATGAAAAACTGAAGGCAGTCAGACAGCAATAGAAGGCTACTTAAAATTATGCACTACACCAGGTAGACGGCTTTATAAAGAAAAGTAGGAGAAAGAAAAACTGAGCATTTGCTAGATCTTAAGATGCTTCTCCATCAGGAGGTACAGCAGCAGATCCTTTGGCTGTCTCCTCCTTAGTTACCTCTGACTGGACCTGACTATCTGACCTGAGGTGTCCAACCATGGACACAGCCAGCAATCTATACCTTGTGTTGGCCTGGAAAATATGAGCAGAGCCAGTCAGATTCCTCTTTCAGGAATCTGGAAAGGAAGAAGTAGTTACTTCTTAGGTGATGGCTCCTGAGCCCAAAGGTCTACTAGAATTACCACCAAGCAAGTCAGTAGGAGATCAAGTGCAGACTGAAGCTTTGAGGGACTGGAGGCTCAGAGAAGCTGATTGGGAAGTGCAGGTGTGTAAAAGGAAGCAGTCTCCATGAACTGAGAGGCTGGGCAGTGTCTGGGTTGCCTCAGGTCCTGGATATGGTGCCAAATTCATATTGTTCAAATTCCTGGATATGGTGCCATCATTTATTTACCCAAGGTAGGAGGAGGACTAGAATACCATTCCCTACTTTTTACTTGAGCTAATTTGAGTTTCTGTTACTTGTAACCATCAGAACCCTGTTTAGAACAAGTCAAGAATCCATAGAAGAGATGATGGTTCCAACGGACTTTGAGTAATGAATTGAGTTTATGTAAAGGCAACACCTATGTTTGGGCTTTACAGTTGACTACCTGAGCCTGTGGTTTAGTGAAAGGAGCTTGAGCTTTAGAGTCACACACAATCTTCGGTTCAATTCCTGGCTCCTTGATCACTTGTTTGTGCTCTTAGAAAACTTAATTATCTGTGAAGTCTATATAATAATACCTACCAATTTCTAGAAGGTTGCTGCAGGAATTGAAAGAATTGCACATATAAGACCTGTGCTTGGCACATAATGAACCAATAGAGAATGTCAGCAACTGTCTGTCATTCCAGAATACACTGATGTGCATATTTGGATGGGAGAAGAGACATAATTTTCAACAGTGCTTCCAATAATGTAAAATCATGTGATTGAAGCATTTTATATTTCCCAACATTTTAGGAGTGGCTTTACATATTTGGGGCATGCGTGTGTCTGAGAGCATGTGAATATGTGTGTTTGTTTGGCAGGGGTGTTGTTTGGCTCCCCTTCCCCCTCCTCCTGCTGAAGTTGTAGTCATTATGTTCTCAGACACATCATTGTTATTAATCAGGCATGCAGTATGAGATGAACAGGGGTGATGAGTTAGTCAGGCTGCCAAGCAAGTTCATGTTTTTCAAGAACCGCCGAATTGTTTCCTTAGGTGATGGTTTTTAGGAATAGAAGGGTATGCTTTTCTGGCCTTCACGGACTCTATCCCATCCTTGGAGTGCTGTCACCTCACAGGGTGGATATAATATCTCTTTTTAAAAGCCACTTTATAGAGCTGCAGCCCAGCTGTGCTGGAAGTGTATTTGTGTTTTTTTTTTTCTTCTTCTGGTAAATGTAATCCACATCAAGTAGGAAATGGATTTCGGACCTCCCACATTTCCTCAAAAAATAATTCCTGCCATCATCAGTCCTTTCATAAACTAGAAGGGTGGGAGAAGCTAGGGACATGCTGGGAGTGGTGGAGAAAGAAAGAATGTCTGAATAAATAGGATTGGAAAGCATTTTGAGATCCCTCCCCCTTTTAATTCATACGGAGATCAATGCATACTTTAATAAACTAAACATCTTAACTAAAATCTTAAAAAAATGCCTTTGGATATTTTGTTCATCTGCCAACCACATTTATTCATGACTTCTCCTTATGGATTTGGAACATGTTTAATAAGAGAAGAAGAAAGCTTTGGCATCCTAAACTGCCTGGGGATTTTGCTGGGCGTAGGAGTTTTCCTGAAACTCTGAAGAAAACAAGAATTACAAATGATAGGCTTTGGATTGTATTTCAGATAGTGCCTTTGAGTGGCATTTATAATCATTACTCTTCAGAGGTAGCCTTCTGAAAAGTTTTTAAATCTTTCTCTTCTCTCTCTGCCTTGACAAATATTTAGCTTTCACATTTAACTCAAAGGACAAACAAACAAACAACAACAACAACAAAACTGATAGAATCTCACTGAGGGTACAAAGCTGAATTCTTCAACTTACCAATTGGTGCTCTCTAGTGACTTAGAAGGCACTGGTCTGGAACCCTGGGGCCACAGTGGGGTTAGATCTTCCTCATCCCAGAAAATCATAGTTGGAAGATTTGGGAACAAATAGTTCCCAAATGCTATGGCATATAAAAAAAAGATCATCTGTCTGCTGCTCATCTGGGTGTTAGCTGTACTAGGTACTAGGCTGGATTTTTCTGGCATGACACTATTCCATGGATCTCTGTCTTTGGACCAGCTAACTGGCCCAGACAAATCTTCTAGCATTGGTAAAAGCATACGAGGGCAGGCAGAAACCCCCAAAGTCTCCTAATGCCTAAGCTCTGAATTTGAACACTATTACCAACCTCATTCCATTGATCCAAGTAAATCACATGGTCAAAACAAAAATTCAAGTGGTAGGGAAATAATATTCCACCCCTTCAGCAGAAGGAACTTCAAAGTCATAGCAAAGGGCATGGATATGGTGCAGGATGAAGGGCTAGGCCAAAGTGCTCCGACCCAAAGGAAGGGGTATGATTGTGACTATGCTTCCAGTGAGCAGAATTAATGACATGTCTGTAGCTGTGACAGGCTAGTCCCTTCTGTGGCATTAATGATGGCATTGCGACTGATGCTATTAAATACTCAATATTCTTTCTAACTCTCCTAATGTTGGCTCCATGTCTCTCCCTAGGCAATCTTTTGACTATCGTTTAGTTTCTTTGTTGGCTATTTCTATAGGGCATAGTGTTTTGGCCATAAGATAACAAATGTCTGGTCCCTGTGACAATGCTATTTCTCATTCTACATTAATACACAGGCATACTATTATCTACTTTTAGTGAGTCTGCCCACGCTTTCTTCTTTAAGAGAGATTTACTTAGTTTGCTAAAAGGGAAAAGAAGCAAGTTTCTAAGCTTGAAAAGATGAAAGTCAGTTCTTTTATTATTGTAAGTTCATACTATAAAGGTACCCTATCATGGTGTGATTTTTATCCAAAGTTTTGTAATTACTATGTATAACCCTAAAACTTTTCCTTTCATAGTGGAAGGGAAGGGTGGTACAACCCACATAATCTTACTGTTGGGCAGCAAGTAAATGCATGCTTGGTCTATCGGAAGGATTCAGTCAGGGAAGCAGAGACTAGAGTATTACCTATCTAGGAATAGATTTTACAGAATTGTGAGAGAAACTGGTGATATAAAAGTCTGAAAGCGAGAAAGAAGGAAATAGAAAAGTCACTAACCAGTTCTCTCCTGTACAGGTGAACTTGTGGGGTTAGAATTTGCAATGAGCTAGGCACATGTAATTGTTGGTATGGTACCC
This sequence comes from Galagoides demidoff, assembly GCA_963574575.1. Lineage (NCBI taxonomy): Eukaryota > Metazoa > Chordata > Mammalia > Primates > Galagidae > Galagoides > Galagoides demidoff. Next base: position 5,808 of record CAUYQV010061981.1, read on the forward strand.
AGGAGGCAAGCTGTGAAAAGTCTATAGACAGGTGTCACCTCTAAGTGGTTGCTGCTTCTGAAAGTCTTCCACCACGTTCTGGAAGCAGGCTTGTGTCCTCTGGTGGTCACAGGGCCAGCAGTTGAGAAGGAAAGCTAGACATGGGGAAAATGACCAGCCAGAGCCTGCCGGCCTCTTTGTGTCTGTCTGCCACTGTGTCTAGTCATGATGATTTTCAGAGACACCAGCTCTGATTCCCTTCTACCTTCCAAATCTCACCCAAATTTCTCTTTTTGGCTTATCTAACGTAGAACCATAAAGGGAAAGAAATTTGGGGAAACCATAGTTCCAGCTTAAGTACATCAACACAGAATCTAGAAGAGTGCAGTGTCATTTGCTTTAGATTTGAGGCATTTCTTCCAATCCATACAGAGTTCACAGAAGTGGGGATGTATATAGATATTTCATGGCTCTACTTGGTGAGTCTGGGGACCTTTGTTCTACAATCCTGGGGCAGTTTCATAGGGCCTGCTCTAAGGTCCTCTCATCCTCTTTGGACTAGTTGCTCAATCTGGGTGAGTAAATTATGTGATTGGTAGAAAACTTCCTTTTTGTCTGAATCCCCTCTTTCTTTGTTTTCTGGCTCATAGCCTTCTTTTAATCCCACTGGTGCTACTGCTCTTGTGTTAGGTGTTAAATACTTTTCTTTTGGCCTCCAGTGACACTGTCAGCATTTTGGTACTATGAAGTTTTATTGATTAGTGGGATTTGCAGGGGGTTATGATGAGGGGAATGGGGTGTTTGAGGGAAGGCTTTGTGGGAGGGCACTGAGAAAAGATGACTTCATCAAGATTAGATCTTTTGGTGGAGCATTTATGACCAGTTATTTTCCCATTGTGACCTTAGTTAAATGGGTTCCTGGTACCCAGGTAAAAAGATGATGGAGGACGGAAAGAAAAGAGAAAGTCATCACACCACAAATAGTTCCTAGTTTATTCAGCTATGTGTACTGTAGATTAAATGTGAAAATCCTTAGTAAAATATTCACAGTGCTTCAGAGCCTACTTTCCTGTCTTCCCCTCAATAGACATGCACTCAACTTTGAGTCAACTAGAGCTCCTGAAGCCTAATCAGGATAACCCTTCAAAGTGCATGAAAGAGACTGAGGGCTGATAAAGATGATGAAGATGATGCAATAGTGATTCTATGCTTGTTTTCAGGTTAAAAAGTCAACATTGTGATCAGGCAGCCAAACATAGCTGTTAAGAATTTTCTTTATCCACTTGGGAACAAACTTAAAGTTTCATGACCTCAACACCCTCTTTGATAAATTTTTATGTTTCATGTTTCTCAAGTAATTGTTAAAGCAAGAGATAGAATTTTCTGTATGTTTTATGTAATCTGTACCTCATCATTCGTGACAGTGCTAATCAGACTAAAATAAAGCTAGCTATTGAGGGCAAAAGTCCTCAATATTAGCAATTTTGTTGCTGCCCGACCAGGTTCATCTGCCCACTGCCCAAGAGGAAGTCAATTTTCAGAGACAGCAGGGTCTACAGCAGAAAGTTTATTCCACATTGTGCTAAGTGGGGAGACAGGAGGAATTTCTCAAATCCTCCTTCCAGATAATTGGGGACACTGGGTTTTAAAGGATGGTTTGAAAGGCAGGGGATTAGGTAATTAAGTTTGCTAATTGGCTAAGCTTGGCAAAAATTGGCTAATTGGCAAAATTGTAGGGGTCTGGAAATCATTTTGTTTTACTTCAGCTACTGGGGTTATGATTCTAGTTGAGTCAGTTTCTTGGTATGGGTCACTGGTCTGGGTGGGTTAGCCAATCCATGAAATGCAGGGCCTGGAAGATACCTTAGAAACTACCATTAGGGTTCCAAAATATGATTTTATCTATGGAGAAAAGAATCTTTACAATTAACAGCTGTAAGTAAACATAGGACTTTGACTAACTATTATCAAGCAAATGAAGGAACAGTGGCCAATTATTTTCATTATTTTTAGCTAACCCTAAGGAGAATGGGCAAAGCAGTTTACCTTTGTGCTCAGGAAGAGGAATTGAGGCTTGGTGAACGTCCATAATGCTTTTGAAATGTTTTGCTTTCTCTCTGAAGCAAATGTGTAGGTCTGCACCTCTTATGTATTAGGCACTCAAGAATGTTTGTTGAAAAGTAAATGAATAATGAATGGATGAATTAGTATGTATAGGCTTCAGCTGTTAAGTTCTTCTAAGGCATAAAATTGGAAGGAAATAATTTTGAGGTAGTCAAAACCTTTCTGCTACCTCCCACTTAATTCATATGATCATTTATATTTGTGAAATTATTTCACAAGCACTCCAGGAGTTTTGAAGCTATGTTTTCATTCATTTGAGAAATATTTGAGTGCCTTCGATGTGTCTATGTGTCTAGTGCTATGCTATGTGCTCAGGAAACAGAGGTGGAAGTCATAATTCCTGCCCATTGGAAAGTGACATGGAATGAGTTTAGTGAAAAGAAGAAAAAAGGCCAATAATTACAGCTATTATGTAGGTGCCTTGATAGAGACATGGATGGATTTGTGATAAGAGTGTGGAGAGAGAGAACCTAATTCAGTTGGGAAAGGTGTTGTGGAATTTCATCTTTCCAAAGAGGTGATACATCAGCAGAATGAACATGAATTTGCCAGTAGATATCCATAGAGAGAGGGAAAGGGAATAGTATGTGCAAATTTGACAACTTAAAAGAACTGTAATTGGTTCAGATGGTTAAAAACATGTGGTGAGGGATAGTGGGAGATGACACTGGAGGCCTAGGGTGATTTGCAAAGCACTTATAAACTGCATTAAATAACAAATGAATAGGGATTGTGAAGAGGGAGTATGAGATTTGTTTCTGTCAAATAACAGATTGGATACACACAGTGAAATCTTTTATCCATACCAACCAATATCTATTTTTCTCTCCAGATCTGCCTCAAATAATATAAGATTGGTAACTCAGAATGTTGCAATGATGATTTTGTTGTGGGAAGAGGAAGAACACAAAGAAAGGTGTACAATATCCTCTATTCATTTTATTGTAGCCTTGGCTCTGAGAGTAGAACAGGAAGGAGGCCTACTTCAAGGAAAACAAAAGAAGTGTTATGATTTTGTAAGAACTTTATCCGTCAACAGAGTGGCTTCTACAAAAGCTTTTTTAGATGGACTATGGAAGAAAACTAGGAACAATTTGTTGCTCCTACTCTTGAAATGTTTGCAACAGGAAAGAGATTGTTAACGTTGTTCATTTAGAGAACCAAGTTCTTAGCCCAGTTCCATCAGTTATTGAGCACTCATGTACTCATTCATTCTTTATTCAGCACATTTGAATGACCCTTTTGTGCACCACGTATGTCAGGTGCTGCAGGGGAGTAAAAGGTACAGATAATGGTGTTGCTCTTGAGAAACTTCAACTAACAGTTGAACCTAGAAATTTCTAACCAAGGGCATGCTCTATTTCAGCATTAAATATAAGAGGGGGGAGAGAGAGAGGCAGAAAAAGACGTAGGAGAAAAAGAAGGAGAGGGAAACAGAATAGTAGTTTAAAAAGTCTTGGAGTTCAAAGTCCAGATTCAAATCTTGGGCAACCACTAACTGGTTGTTTGACTTTTCATTTTTTTCAGCTGTAAATGAGGTTAAGAACAGATATATCACAATTGCCAGAATTAAATGAGATGACTCATGTGAAAGCTTTGAGTAAACAGTACAGAACTTCGCAAACACTGGTGATAAATTATTGAAGGTAAATGTACTGGGACTTTAAAGCAGTGTTTGTCAAAGTGTTTGTTGAAACACTAATGCCCAAGAATGGTAACAAGTATTTCTCAAGAAGAGAATTCCGTGAGTCAAATAAATTTGGGAAATGAAGGATTAAACAAAGATATGGTCCTCAGGCCTGTAAAATAATGTGTGTTGTGAATTGAAAGGAAAGCCAGTATATACTCTGTCTCTTCTCCAAATTAATGAGATCTTAGTATCTACTCCCACTCCTACTCTAGGGCCACGAGATTGACAGAATTCACTATGGGAAAGACTGCTCTCCAGGAAGAAAAGTGTTAACTTTCCATTTACAATCCATCAGCATCTGGGAAGCTGAGCTTTCATTATCAGATAGTCTAGAAATCCATTCAACAACTTTCCAAGTATAATGTAGAGCTTTCTTTTTCTTTTCTCTTGTCTTGTTTTTCTTTCAGACAGAGTCTCACTATGTTGCCCTTGGTAGAGTGCTGTGAAGTCACAGCTCACAACAACCTTCAACTCTTGGGGCTTAAGCGATTCTCTTGCCTCAGCCTCCCACATAGCTGGGACTAGAGGCGGCCGCCACAACGCCCAGCTATTTTTGGTTGTAGTTGTCGTTTTTTTGGCAGGCCTGGACTGGATTCGAACCCTACAGCTCTGGTGTTTGTGGCTGGCGCCCTAGCCGCGGAGCTACAGGCGCCGAGCCTAATGTAGAGATTTCTAAGGGGCCAGCCGACCCCTAGCCGAGGGATAGAGGGGATTCCAGCATAGAACCAGGGATGCGAGGTTTTGTAGTGGTTACACCTGCTACTTCTTCCAAGACACCTGTTGATTGGCAGTAGCAAATATAAAGAAACAAACATGAACTGACGCGGGCTGATTCTCAAAGACTTTATAATTACCCTTTTTATAAAAACTCTCCCCTTGTAAGAGCGCATAAACATGTCTGGTAAAAGACAATGCCCAACTCAGAAAAGTTCATCAGGCCTGGAGCTTTCCCTCTATACCATTTCTTCCGCTTGTCTCCCTTCTGCTCCTTCAACGTATCCCCGGCTCTGCCTGGCTCCATTTTAGACTTTTCCAGAGGGCGCAACTCAAAGCTACAGTCAGGAGCCCAGAAGTCTGGGACGCAAAGGAAGCGCGGCTCAGGTGCGCCGCCCCGGCACCGCCCGAGGGGCGGGCGGTCCTGGGGGCGGGACTGGAAGGGGCAGGTACCTGGAAGGGGAGGGGCAGGGTGTGAGCGGCCCTGTGGGGCGGGGCGACCTGTGGGGCGGGGCCTCGGAGCCTCGGGGCGCGGCCGCGTGAGGTGTCCTGAGTCGTTTTCGGTGGCGGCGCGGGCCGACGGCCCACTGCTTCTGAGCAGGTAGCCGGAGGCGCTCCCCTCAGCGCGCGGTGGGGCAGGAGTGTCCCGAAAGCCGCGCGCGGAGACCCACGGAGGGCGGCGGGACCCCGGCGGAGAAAGGCGTCGGTGCAGCTCAGGTGCGCGTCTCTGGGCGTGCGGCGCGCGGGCCTCCAAAGGTGAGGGGAGACGAGCGGGAGCTGCCTCGCCGCAGCAGGGCGTCCCGCGCCCACAGCCTCGTGGGGCTGGCCGTTTTGTGTGGCTTTCTGTCTTCTTTTCTTCAACTTTAATTTAAAAAAAAACAACATGTCGTGGCTGGGGGTCCGGGAGCTGTTCCCGGGTCTGCAGGTTTAGGCCCCGCAACAGCTGCCATCCCGGTGTCCTGGGGCGCAGTGGGTTGCCCCGTGGGGCCGGAGCGCGCGGCGGGGCGAGGCCTGGCCAGTGTGCTGCCAGGGTTGGTGGGTCCCTTGGTGGGACCCGGGAACGGAGAGAGGGGAGACCCCGGTCCCGCAGGGACGGCCGCGCATCGCGCTCTCAGTGCCCATCCCAGGTGGGCTCCGGACTCTGGGAAAGAAAGAACGAGGTCTGATGAGAACAGGTTAGCAAACGGTTTTTATCTGTTTCTGAAACTTCGTGAAGCTGAGAAAGTGTTAAAATGTCACTTTCCTGTGATTTTTTGCAAATCACATTCTATCCAACAAGTTTTTTGATTTGACTTCTGCTTCTTACAGTTTTTTTTTGGTTTGTTTGTTTTTTGCTATGGTTTCTTTTAAATATAGAAAGGTACTCTGGATGAAATTGTAGGATATATTGCACACTCCGTAGTAGTCCAGGTATAGATGAGGTAGCTGCCTACCTGAAAGTTTGATTCCTTTAGAATATTTACAATACAGCATATAAGAGAATTGCTTTGGTAATTAAAATGCCATTCTGATTCTCCTTCCAGGTAGGCATTTAATAGAGTTATGTTTTTCCTGATTAATATTGTAATAAATAGCCTAGATTATATTGAGAATTAGCAACAACTTCTCAATCCTATTTACCAATGTAATATTTGGTATGTAACCTCATCATGGTTAAAAATTGCTTTTTCTGGAAGGCAGTGTTAATGTGGCTTGCCTTTGAGAGATGGGATTTGAGGACACTTGCTTTTTATCCTCTCTTGTGTTTGATAACTATGAGAAAAGCCTTAATAGAATTTTTTGCAGTTTTTGGCCGGGGCTGGGTTTGAACCCGCCACCTCTGGCATATGGGGCTGGCGCCCCACTCCTTTGAGCCACAGGCGCTGCCCCTGAATAGAAATTTTTTAACCCTTCAAGAAAAATCTAAGTTGTATTTTATTGGCTTTACTTGAATTATAATTGTGTATTCCCAAGTCAAACTAATAAATTGAGAGATTAATTCAGGTTGAGAGAATGTGAATTTGAGATTTTTAAAATTTTAATGTGGTTCTTTTTGGTTTTTGTATTGTTAACTTTTAAATTTAAAATAGTATTAACAAAAATTGATTCTCACTGGATAAAAGGTGAATTTGAGATTCTTGTGGGACACCTGGCAGAGCTGTCTGGTTGGCAATTAGATATATTGGTGTCCGATTTTTTCTGAAGTCAGGCTCAGAGTTGGAAGCAGCAGTGGTTTTGTGATAGTTACTCCTGTAAGGGTACAAGAAGTCATTCAAGTAAGTATAGAGTAAGAAGAGAGGAACACCAAGAATCAGGAAGGCAAGTATTAAGTGATGTGTAGAGATAGTCAGGAAGACCGAGGGGGAACATTCAGGAAAGGAGGAAAGCTAGGAGGCAGTGGTGCTGGAGAAGCCAGGAAAGGAGTTTTAATGAGAGAAGTCTCATTGGGAGTCAAATGAGTCTGAGGGAGGGAGAGTACCAGAAGCTGAGCGCAAGTAACTGAGTGTACTCATAATAAAGTATTTTTTTATCACCCTCTCCCTCAACTATCATTGGTGAACACTGTTTTAGTGGTGTTTTGGTGTGTTGAGTTCAGGTGTTGTTATTAGTGTTTAAGATGTAAGTATAAACTGTGTTGGATCATATTTCATTTGAGTTCTTGTACTGTGGTACTTCCAAGTTGCTAGTAAGTTATTTGATTCTTTCATGTATGTCTCAATGATTCTTCTAAAGGTCTTATGTAGGAATCAAGCATTTGGACTAAATCAGAATCTGTAGGGTATACATCAGTTAGGGCCTTTCATTCAGTTCTTATCATGGACTCAAGGGAAAATGCTCCTAGATTAAAATTTCTGTATAATGAGTTTCACTTTAGTCCTCACTGAAAGTTTGATTTTGTTTTTTGTTTGTTTTGGAGTTCAGACAAGTGTTTTTGTGGATATTTTCCTTAGGAATATGAATGGAATGGTTACAACTGAAAAGGCCAACAACCAAGTGTTGATGAGGATGTGGAATAACTAGAAATCTCACATTCTGTTGGTAGAAATGTAAATGGGTGTAGTCATTTTGGAAAACTTTCTGGCAGTGTGTACTAAAGTAAAACATATACATAAACTATGCCCAAACATATACTAAATAAAATTCTAGAAAGTACAAACTAATCTAATGTGACAGAAGACTCATCAGTGGTAACGTGGGGGTAGGGATGCGAGCAAGGAGGGATGATAAAAGGACATAAGGAAACTTTTGGGGATGATGGATATATTCATTTTCTGTGATAATGCTTTTACCAAAACATACATATTGCTGACATGTTTAATTATACATTTTAGATATGTGCAATGTATTATAGGTAAATTATACCTAATAAAGTTTTAAAAAGAAATAAAAATAAAGAGTGGAAGGAGACATATCATTCATGTATATTTACCTCCTTTAAATACTATAGTTATTTCAGGGTAATGGGATTATGGATAACTTTTATTTTCTTCATATAGTTTTCTGTATTTTTCATATTTTGTACTATAGACATTTATTTATTAAATTTTTAAATGAGAAATTATTCCATATGTGCAAAATAGTGCTTTCGACACATCTACAGATTTAAAGAATACAAATAAAATAAATATTCCATACCCATATAGTGCTTAAGAAATAATACACGATCAATATATTTTAAGCCAACCTATGTATTCTGCGTGATTATATCTTTCTCTTTCCATTCTCCTTGATTTTCTGTATGGTTTAACCACATATGTACAAATTCTTAAATATTGTATTGTTTAGTCTATTTTGGAATGCTGTATAAATGATATTATACTGTATGATTTCTGTGATTCATTTGGACATTATACTATTTGTAAGATTCCTTCATGTTGATTTTGTATTGATGCACATCATTCCATTGTGTGATTTTATCACTATTTATCCATCATCCTTTTGATAGATATTAGGGTGTTTTCAGTCTTCTTTTTCCCTTTTTTTAAAATTTAATTTTTACATTTTGCTTTTAAAAGCTGTTTTGTTATGACCATTCTAATCCATATCTCTTTGTGTTCATGATTACAAATTTCCCAGGCTTTTTAAAATCTGAGAGTAGAGTTGTGGATCATCAGTTTTGCTAGATAATACCAAATTGTTTTATAAAGTGGTTGTACCAGTTTATAAGTGTTCACTTTGTTCCCTTTCTCAACAACATTTAAAACATTTGTACATTTGTAATCATCTGAATTTTTCCTTTTTGATACTCTGGTGGTTGAGAAATGGCATCTTACTGCGGTTTCTTTTTTTTTTTTTTTTTTTTTTGAGACAGAGCCTCAAGCTGTCCCTCTGGGTAGAGTGCCATGGCATCACAGCTCATAGCAACCTCCAACTTCTGGGCTCAAGCGAGTCTCCTGCCTCTGCCTCCCAAGTAGCTGGGACCACAGGTGCCTGCCACAACGCCTGGCCATTTTTTGGTTGCAGCCATCA
>CAUYQV010061983.1:0-13490 GCA_963574575.1 Galagoides demidoff
GGAGGCAGGAGACTCGCTTGAGCCCAGGAGTTGGAGGTTGCTATGAGCTGTGATGCCATGGCACTCTACCCAGGGGGATAGCTTGAGGCTCCGTCTCAAAAATAAAAAAAAAATAATAATAACAAAAAAAAATACTTTAGATTTAATATTTAATTATCTTAATTTGACATTATCCTTAGGGTGGAATGGTTTTTACTTACTTAAGCTGTAGAGAACATAGAACTATACCATCTTTGTGCGAGATATTTGCTTAGCCTAATAATACCAATTTATCTACTTTCTTGGGGGCAGAAATGATAAGGTTACTATTAAATTACCCTTAGTGGTTATCAGTGGTAATACTGGTGTTCTGAAGAGAACAGGAAAATGAATACTTCACAGCTGTGTTCATGGGTCCAGAATGCCACAGGATTGGGGCAGGAGAAGCCTCAGGATTCAGGACAAATTATTGTGATGGCCAAAGGAGGGAGACTGGGAATTTGGAACTGCATTTATTGAAAAGAAAATCCTTCCATATCTAAACAATTCCCTCTGTGCTGGATGGCCGCCGGTGCTACAGGCCTTGCTGCTCAAAGGCTGGTAGAAAAGCAAACACAGTGAGTCAGAATCTGCATCTTAACAATATCTATCCCTAGATGAATGTCGCCCTTTCCAGTCTAAGAAGCACTGTCCCCGAGAACCTTAGTCGTCTGAGCCTTGTTGCTCCCTCTAAAAAACATACTTCTCTGAGTCTTCTTCCCCCTCCTCCTCTTCTTCTTTCTCTGTCTGCCCTATCTTCCCTGAACCCCCGGGAGGAGTTCTCCTTCCTTTAATTCGCTGATTCACTCCCATTATTTTTTCTCTAAGCTTTTGTATTTTTTTGTCAGTTTTCCCTTGGCCTCACCCACTTGTCATTAATTTTTGCCGTTGTTCATGTCATTGCCTTTTCTGACTCACATCTAGTTCCAGACCCATCCACAACAATTCACTGTCATTAACTTTTTCAACATGTTGATGGCAGTTATTAATGTAAATATTTGCACACCCTTGTTCCATGGTGCCTATTTTTCTATATTTTATATCGTATACACACAGAGATACATGTGAAGGGTACATTTCACTGTTTAAAAGGTAGAAGAATATATCATGGTATGAAGGATGGTACCCTTCATCCTGAGGGATGAGAAACCAAAAGGGAATGTCTGTGCCCAGCTTGAAATGAGAATAAAGTAGTTGAGGAGTCTCACGTACAGTCATCTGTCCTGTCTGCAGGACAGGTTAGTTCTCAAATTCCTTTCATGTTGACATTGAACTTGATCTAAACAACCTACTTGGGAAGACAAGATATTTGTATCTTCTCAAATCCAGTCATTTATTGAGAGGTAAGGTGACTTCATCAAGCTCAGACTGCAAGTGGTTGCCCCAGGACTGGGACTGGACACTTGCCCTGGCTGTCAGTTGGTGTCCCTCTGTTAGATGCTTGCTGGTCTCCAGAAGTCTCTTTTTTCTCACGTGATAGAAGGCACAGTCTCCTTAGCATTCAGAGCTCAGGAAGCCTCAGGCTGGTTGGGAAGAAAACACTGGACCCCGTTCCTGGGGGATGAGGCCGGCTAGGCAGGGAGGCTGCTTCATATTGCAGTAAAACAAAAGAGAAAGTTTCCCAAAGCAGTGCAAAGGTAATGTGGCACTGACATTGCCAGTATTGACAAATATAAGAATGAGTATCGTTAATGAGCATAATACAAGGTCACACACGCAGCTGTTGTCAGAAGCCTAGATTAAATTCTGTGGGGGTCCAGGAGATGAAGGGAGCGGCCCTGGCTGAGATGACATGGTGGTTTCTTCACTGTGAGAACCTGGGCAAGTTATTCCTAGATTCGTGGCTGGGAGGGTAATGAGAATAATAGTAACTCAGTTACAGAGATATGGTGCTTAAATGAAATATTTCACCTCAAGTGCTTAAAAAGTGCCACCTAAAATGCTAGGTGCTATTTTTAACTTTTTAATTAATCGACTTTTCCACTTTTCTTGTCTCCCCCTGTCTGTGCCCCCTCCTACAGCATGAACCGCACGGCCTACACTGTGGGAGCCCTGCTTCTCCTCCTGGGGACCCTGCTGCCGGCCGCCGAAGGGAAAAAGAAAGGGTCCCAAGGCGCCATCCCCCCACCACACAAGGCCCAGCACAACGACTCGGAGCAGACTCAGTCTCCCCAGCAGCCCGGCTCCAGGAACCGGGGACGTGGCCAAGGGCGGGGCACCGCTGTGCCGGGGGAGGAGGTGCTGGAGTCCAGCCAGGAGGCCCTGCACGTGACAGAGCGCAAGTACCTGAAGCGAGACTGGTGTAAAACCCAGCCGCTCAAGCAGACCATCCACGAGGAGGGCTGCAACAGCCGCACCATCATCAACCGCTTCTGCTACGGCCAGTGCAACTCCTTCTACATCCCCAGGCACATCCGGAAGGAGGAAGGCTCCTTCCAATCCTGCTCCTTCTGCAAGCCCAAGAAATTCACCACCATGATGGTCACGCTCAACTGCCCCGAACTGCAGCCGCCCACCAAGAAGAAGAGGGTCACTCGTGTGAAGCAGTGTCGTTGCATATCCATTGATCTGGATTAAACTAAATTTGGATGCACCCAGCCTGGCCCAGGTGGGCCCAGAGCCAGACCTGAAACAACCCGATTCTTAACTTGGCTTAAACCTAGAGGTCAGAAGAACCACCTGCTGCCTCCTGGCAGGAGCCTGCTTGAGCGTAGTGTGTGTGCATGAGTGTGCCTGGGTGCCTGTGCGCGTTTTCAGACACCAGAGGAAACACAGTTTCCATCCAGGGCACTTCTTATTTTGTAAACATATCTCTTTAAAGGGGTGGTCCAGCAGTCTACCCCACCCCAACTCACATGAGGGGGGGCAGGAGTGTGGTCTGGTTCTGCCCAGTCATCCCCCTGCCCTCCTGGGGAGCAGAAACTCCTTTCAGAATGAATGTTAAAGGAAAAGGCTACCTGCTTTAGTGCTGCATTGGACAAGGGAAAGTTCTTTCAACCTGTGCTTACTTCCTCCCTTCCTCTTCCCAGCCATAGTCCAGTCAGTCCCTTCTAAGGTTCTCAGACCTGCCAAAGTTTCTAAATTAATTTGCTTCACTTGGGTGTACAGGTCTTTTGTGAAGCCCCTCTAGACTCCAGGGGAGGCTGATGGGCAAGGACAAGCAGGATAGTGGAGTGGGGAACCTAATCTGGCCCAAGTCGGTAGGGAGATGTGCCCACCCCAGAGCACAGGGAGACCCATGCTTCATGAAAGTTTGTTCCTAGTGCAGAACCCAAGTGAACAGAGGAGAAATGGGATTGCCAAAGAGTTACTGTGATCTGCTGAAACTGCCTGTAACCCAACACCAAACTTCATGCATAAATATTGACCACTCTGATTTTTAGAACCAAGTGAGTGAGACATGACCAAATTAATCTTTCTGCTTTGTCCCTCAGGTGGACAAGAGATGTAGTTCAGAACCCTCTCCCTAGAGATTGGGAATAAACAAAAACCTCATAGACCAAAGTTCCTAAAAACTTCCCTTCATCTTGGTTATAACACTTCATTATTTATTTCCTTCCTTCCTTTCTTTTTTATTTTTTCCATTCTTTTTTTTTTTTGAGACAGAGCCTTACTCTGTCACCTTGGGTAGAGTGCTATGGGGGTCATAGCTCACAGCAACTCCAAACTCTTTGGGTCAAGCAATCTTCCTGCTTCAGCCTCCCGAGTAGCTGCTACTACAAGTGTCTTCCCTATGCTTGGCTAGTTATTCTATTTTTAGTACAGACTGGGTCTCCTTCTTGCTCAGGTTGGTCTGGAACTCCTGAGCTCAAGCAATCCATCCACCTCAGCCTCACAGAGTGCTGTGATTACAAGCGTGAGCCACCACACCTGACCTACACTTCATTATTTCTGCATAATACTTCCAAGAGCCACAAACCTGTATTATAAAGATTCTGCCTCTTCTGAGTGTAACTGACTGTAGTCTAAGACAAAAGAGCTTAGGGCATGCCCCATTTCAGCTAGAAGTATATTTTGAGTCTTTTTGTTCTAACCATCCTTACAGGATAGAGCTAGAGAGAAGAGGAAAGTGACAAGTGATTGCCTCTGGCTAAGGAGCAGTTAGCTCTTAGTACCTAGAAGGGATGTAAGGGCTACATTCACCTCCCCTTCCCCCTGCCCCTTCTGCATTTGACTTCTGAGGATCTGAGGGGAAATCCTGTTGAGAGAGCACAGCATTGGATTCCTTAGCTGTCTATCTACTGCTGTTGTGATCCCCATACTATTGTAACCATTCAGTGCTGTCACCTGATTAAACTTGGCCTGCTAATAAGGCCTACTGAGGATTTTTTATCTAATGATTGAAGTGCAGAATGGATGAACCTTACCTTGCTTTGGATTTGGCTAACCTATTCCCTTCAAGCCTGTGGTTTTATATCTAATTCCCTCCAAATATTCTTTTTGCCTTGTATCTTCTTAGCCTCACCAAGTCAGTCAAATATAACATGGAAAACAAATATCATACTTGGGATTCAGTTGCCCATCAGGACTCCAGCATTGAAAGAACCCTTGCAACTTAAAGAAGCTGTCTTTGTTTTGTTTTTGTTTTGGTCCAGTGTTCTCCTATCTAACAACTACACAGGAACCATTTTAAGGCAGAAGTTTTCTTGAACATCTAAAATGTTGGGTCTCATTTTAAAACATTTGAACTCACTACTGATGATTCTATACTAGGTGAATTTGTGCAAACGCACAGTCTGTGTGTTTTGTATACACTGTATGCTCCTGCCCTCAATCTTTGTATCATTCACATTCTCCAACAATAAAGCACAGAATGGATTTAATTAAACCCAGAAATGCTAGGGCAGAATTTTGAGGGTGGGAGAGAGGAAAAAGGGGAAGAAGCTGAAAACGTAAAACCACAGCAGAGAGGAAAAAGGACATTCAGAACCAGCAAACACTGAATTTCTCTTATTGTTTTAACTCCACCACAAGCATGCAATTTTGTTAAAAAGAAATCACTTAAGTTGGCAGCAGTAATCTTCTTTTAGGAGCTTATGCCACAGTCTTGCATGTAAATCAGATTTGGCTCAAGTAGAGAGAATTTCCTCAAAATTAACTTCACTGGGATAATCAGGAGCATAACTACCCTAAAAGCACATCACTACCCAAAGAGGGAAATGTCTGCTTTTCTTACTGTGCCTATATTAAGATCATGGCAAGTATGGTGTGTCTTCCAACATTTATTGAAAATACCGCATCTATTAATATTTTATTGGAGTCAGTGATGATATAATTTTTTTTGTTATTATAGTAGGTTTTTTTTAATGGCAAGATGTTTGCGATTTCGATCTTATCTATTAAAATAATGCCAAACACCCAATATGAATTTTTATGATGTACACTTTGTGCTTGGCATTAAAAGAGAAAAACACACATCTTATAAGTCATTGTTTTTTTGTTACTGTAGTTCTTCAAAGTTATAAGTGTGAGCGAAAAATCTGGAGGAAAGGATAATTTCCACTGTGTGGAATGTGAATAGTTAAGCAAAAAGTTATGGTTATTTAATGTAATTATTGATTGAAATCTTTTGGTCACTGTGATTGCAAGCATGTTTTCTTTTTCTCATTTCTTTGACTTCCTCTGAGTTGAGAAAGAAGCTGTTACCTAGTATGACAATGGAGACTTTTATCAGTACGGGGGAAACAAAGTCTTAACACGTCTGAATATGCCTTACAAAGTCAAGACCTGAACTTTTTTAAAAACTGAATGTTCCTTAAAGGTCAACATTTCTAAGCAATATTAAGAAAGACTGTAAATGTTATTGTGGAGAACTTATGATGTGTGTATACAAACAAATAGCAGATAAGTGATGAATTGTTCCAAAAAAATCCTTTTAAGGAGAAAATCTAAAATGAAAAGTGTATGTACAGAACATTTATAAGTGACCAGTGAATGCTTAAGAGTAAAAGTAGTTCTATTGATTTGTCATTTCTCAAGATATTTAATATCAACTGCTTTATGTATCATGCCTGCTTTGATCATTTAAAAATAACAAAGGATTATATAGACCATGATTGAGGTAACCTTGCTGTGTGTGAGGATGAGAGGGGATTTGATAGTCTCATAAAAGTTAATTTGGCTTAAAGTTTCATGAATCTATAATTAGAATGTAATTTTTACCCTAATAATGTTCTACATAGCCTTTGCCAAAGACCAACCAATAAATTAAACCTCTTCTCTTTGTGTACATGTATGTTTTAACTGGTAGTTTTCCTAGTCAGGAGTGGACAGATTTCCCTTGACATGGAAACGTAGATAGAAAAGAGATAATTGGGTATCTTGTGATCTCAGAAAGAATTTAGTTCTTCTACCAAGACCTTTTAGATTCTGCTTGATTTTAGTAGGACACCTCAGGCCGTGGCAGTTACAAGCGAAGGAAAGCAGGTCTACTAATGAAATACCAGCCTCATGCCTAGAGCACAGCCAGAAAGAAAAGCTGGAGAATGTTGTGAGGGAGGCCTTCAGATAGTGGAAGGGGCATCACATGGAAATGATAATAGCTTTATTTCAGGGTGTTCTAGGAGGAAAATGGAAGACTGGGCTCAGTAGAAGGAAGAGCTTCATAATGATGAATGATTCAGCAACATCATGAGCTGTCTTTAAAATAATGAACTCCTATCCTTGGAAATACTAAAACATAGGCTAGATGTCACTTGATAAGGATATGAAGTAAAGTGAGTTGTTGTCCTGGGTAGGCAATTGAACTAGTGGATTTTTGAGGTCCCTTCCCATTCAAACAAATGATAAAAGATTTCTAGAAGGTGTGGTGCTCTAACAATAATAAAAATCCCAGAAACTATTGAGAAGGGACACCAGGAAAGGGATTTCAGTTATGGGGTGGGGAGAGGAAAACCTGGCCTGCTGAACCAAAAAGTCTAGAGTGCCCATAAGATGTGAGTATGAAGTAACCTAGGTAATGAATGACCAATAGAAAGAGGCAATCAATGACCAATAGAAAAAGGCAATAATTTCCAGAGGTACAGAGAGGCCAATAAAAGACTTGCAGCCAATTTCAAATGGAGAGAAAGTGGGTGTTTATACCTCTGCACGGCCTTTGCATCTCCATCTTTCTCACCTCTGCTTCCTCTTGAGAGGACCTATTTCCCCCTTTACTTGGAAGTATTCTGAACTTTCTCTTTGTTCTTCCTAAATAAATTTTCTTTTTGTTACATAGAAATTTGTGCAGGTTACTTTGTTCTCCATTCACATTGTGTATGCTGCACTAATTTTATTTCCAGTCTCCATTTTTACTCTCAATACCACTGTGCCTCAGGAAAGACTGGAGAAAGCCTTATGCTCTCACTTCAGGCTGATCTTGAGGCTTTGTAGAAACAGGAAGTGAAGGGTAAGACAGAGTTGTGAACTGATTGGCTGAGTGTCAAGTGTGTCTCAACATTCACAGAGAGCCCC
Organism: Galagoides demidoff; assembly: GCA_963574575.1. Classification (NCBI taxonomy): domain Eukaryota; kingdom Metazoa; phylum Chordata; class Mammalia; order Primates; family Galagidae; genus Galagoides; species Galagoides demidoff. Next base: position 7,471 of record CAUYQV010061983.1, read on the forward strand.
TCAGCAAAGATCAGTAGAATTGTTGATTCCAAGTGTCTAAGGAAATCACTGTACAAGTATTAGATGACCACTAAGCTAAATAAGCAGGGACTTTAGTGTTCACATACAACAAAAATCACAGCATTTACAGAATTAGTTCAGAAAAGTCACTAAACACAGAAATAAACACACAACAAAAAATTCTCACACCAAACCTCGGAGAAGAGAGAGACTGTTTCAAGAAAACTACATTATGTTATTTAAACACTCAGTTTTCAACAAAAATACTATGAGGCATGCAAAGAAACAAGAAAGTATAATTCATATATAGGGAAAAAAGTGAACACAAATTCTATCCACATAAGCCCAGACATTAGATTTATAAGCAAAGACTTTAAATATGTTCAATATTTAATGTTAAATATGTTCAAGAACTAAGAGAACCATTTCTTTTTTCTTTTTTTTAAGAGAACTATTTCTAAAGAACTAAAGAAAAATGGGAGAATGGCATTTTGCCAAATAATAAATATCAATAAAGAGATAGTACTCATTTTAAAAAATTATGAAGTTGAAAACCATAGTAACAGAAAAAAAATTCACTAGAAATGCTCAACATTTGACCAGACAGAAAAACATTGACAAAGAATCAGAGAGAGAGACTCTATTAAAATCAGAAATGAGGGGGCTTCCCACCCACTTGGGTCTCTCTCCCACTGCTAGAGATTCTGTTCCCCCTTTTTTGCTTGTCATACTTATGAATCTTGCCACCAATATATCTTGTCACTTAAAAAAATCAGAAATGAGGCTTGGCACTCAGTGCCTTGGATACTGGTCACATACATGGGGACTGGTGGGTTTGAACCCAGCCTGGGTCTGCCAAACAACAATGACAACTACAAAAAAAAAATCATAAATGAAATGGAGTGGATATAACTAGGGCCATTACAGAAATAAAAAAGGATTGCAAGAGAATACTGCCAACACTTACACGACAACACCTTAGATAACTTATAAACAATTCCTACACTGTAACAATGAGCATGGTTCCATTTTTGATGTTTGATGACTGTTACATTTTTAGCTTAACCCCTCCTGCAACCCTTTCTGTCTTGCATGTATAAAAATCATATGTGAGCCCAGGTTCTCTCTCATGTGGTACTGATGGGATGATTAAACCATGCAAGGAAGGCCCTACCTACATGTGGAAGTCCTTATCTAACCCATAATCTCTAACTGTCAAAAGATCTGCAAGCCAATCTCCTTTCCTAGTTCTTTTAAGTCATTATGAGACCAGACTGGGATATGTAGTCTGCTCTCCACAAAAAGCATCATTATGTGAGGAACGAATGAATATTTTAATACTCTTTTACGGTGTGTATGGTATCATCCAGTCTTGATATACAAACCAAATTTTAGCTGGGAGTCCATCCTATTTATGCAGATGTTCACAATAACTATAAATAAACAACTGAAACTGACCCAAGAAAAAAATAAAAATCCAAATAGTATTATTACCACTAAAGAGATTGAATTAGCAATTCAAAAAATTTCTGCAAAGTAAAGTACAACACAGATGGCTTCACTGATTAATTTTACCAAATATTTAAAAAATAATTGGTAATTTTTTTCACAAACTCTTCCAGAAAATAAAATAAGGAACACTTTCTACATTATCTTATAAGACCAGTATTAGCCTGATCCCAAATCCTGACAAATACATTGCAAAATAAAACCACAGATGTGAAAATTTTCAGAAAAATACTAGGGAATTGAATCCAATAACACATGAAAAAGGATTATGCACCAGGACAAAGTGGAATTTGCCATAGGAATGCAAAATTAATTTAATCATTAATCAATGCAATACATTCTTTCTATTAATAGAATAAAGGCAGAAACTCACCTTGATAAATACAGAAAATCATTAGGCAAAATCTAATACAACTTCATGATAAAATGACTCAACATACTAGGAATAGAAAGACATTTTCTAAACCGACTAAAAGGTATCTATGAAAAACCCACAACTATCATCATATTTAAAGGTAAAAGACTAAAATTTTCTTCCTAACTTCAGGAAATAAGCGGACATTTGCTTTCACCATTTCTATTCAATATTGTACTGGAATTTGTAGCTAAAGCAATTAGACAAGAAAAGGGAAAAGAAATCATCCAGATTGGAAAAGAAATAAAACTATTTTGATTTTTGTATGACATAATCTTGCATGTAGAAATTCTAAGGGACCCACAAAAGAACTATTAGAGTTAATATATAATGTCAACAACTTGTCAGGATACAGATCAATAAACAGAAATTAACTGCATTCTATAAACAGGCAATGAAAAATAATATCAAAAAATACATTACATATGCATAAATTTAATAAGAGAAATTCAAGACTGGTACACTGAAAATGATAAAACATTATTTAAAGAAATTAAAGAACACTTAAACAAGTGGAAATAAAACCTGTGCTCATATATCAGAAAAAATAATATTGCTCTATAGATTTAACACAATGCATATCAAAATATAAGTTGGTTTAAGAAATTGACAAGTTGATCCTAAAATTCATAAGAAAATGAAAGAGACTCAAAATAGCCAAAAGAATCCTAAAAAAGAATAATAAATTTGGAAGACTCACAATTCCTGATTTCAAAGTATATAACAAAGAATTTTTGTAAGATAAAATCCCTTGTGACTACCACTAGGTGAAGAAATGGCATTTTTTCAGCCTTCTCAGAAACTCTCATATCCCACTTCAATTTTGACCTTTTGCTGCACCACCTTGGTAGGCACTCTCCTAACATTTAAAGTAATTACCTTCTTATATGTATTTATAATTTCATCACCAAAGTGTGCATCCCTTAAACTCAACCCTATAGGCTGGATACAAAAAGTTTAAGTGAGAAAAGATAAAGGCAGCCCTAAACCCTTTTTTAACCCTGAATTAAGGCAGCCCTAAACACTTTCCTATAATCCTGATAGTGATTATCACATAGAAGATTACTAGTGTTTACTTTCTCCTGTTTCACCACCAAGTTTACTAGGCAGAGAGTTAAAATAATTGAATAATGGGGTAGGTATCATCAGCAAAATAGTGTACTAGAAAGTTCTGGACTCGTGAGTTCAAACCCAGCCCCGGCCAAAAAAAAAAAAAAAAAAGAAAGTTCTGGACTCTTCTTCCCCCAAGAAGTACAATTTTTGGCAAAAAAAAATTATGGCAAGAATTCCCTTTGTGAGAAATACATAAGCTAATTTAAAAGCTCTTGCACTGTAGGCAAATGCAAAAGTAGACTTATCAAAGATGGTAGAGAGGTTCAAAACATAATCTTGCCAGACTCCCTCCCTCTGCCACAGTGCCATCTTCTCCTGGGGAGAGAAGGGGATGGTTCACAGGTCCAGTGACCCCCAACTCTTCTAAGCACTGGCTTTTGTTTTGTTAGTCTTGGAGCTCTGACAGGACTAGCACAATCTAGTCACCTGGGGAAGAACAGAAACAGGTTTATACTGGTAGATGTCATAGCATTCTGCCCCCTCTGCCTCAGCTCAGCACATAAGTGAACAAAAACCATGATTGCTTGCTTCTCCCTGAGGAGGAAGTGACTTGTTAAAGCCTCCCAGAATAATCTGTTTTGGGGATTATTTGTGGGGGCCTTCTCTTACATGAGACCTATCAGTGAATACTGGGACAGATGCTCAGTTTATCTAATGTGCAGACAATAAAAAGAAAGAGTCAACGAAAGTTAAGAGTCACACAAAGATGTTCCAAACTAAAGAACTAGATAAATATCCAGATTCTGAACCAAAGAAATGAAGTTACATGATTTACCTGACAAAAAAATCAAAATAGTGGTCGTAAAGATTTTCACCAGAGTTGAAAGAATAATGCATGAGCAAATTGAGAATTTTAACAAAGAAACAGAATATATTTTAAAATACCAGCTCCAGAAATCATGGACCTGAAGATCACAATGACTGAACTGAAAATTTCACTAGATTTCAGCACAAAACTAAATCCAAATAATCAACGAATGTGAAGACAGACCAGGATATAATTCAGTTAGAGGATAAATTAAAATTAAAAAAGAGTAAAGGAAGCCTATGGGACTTTTAAGACACCATCAAGCAGACAATATATATAGGATTGGAGTCACATAAGAAGATAGAAATAAATAAAAAAACTTATTCAAAGAAATAATGGCCCAAACATTCCCACGTCTGAGGAAGGAATGGACATTCTGATACAAGAAGGACACTGAAAACAATAAACTCAAAGAAATCCACACTGAGACATATTATAATAAAATCGTCAAAAGTCAAAAACAGAGAATTCTAAAGCCAGCAACAGTGACTTGTCAAATACAAGAAACATTTTTCAGACTATTAGCAATTTTTAGCAGACTTGGCAGGCCAGAAAGGAGTGAGACAATACATTCAAACAGCTGAAAGAAAAAAATTATCAACCAAATATAGTTTTTCTATACTCAGCAAAACTGTCTTTCAAAAATGAAAGACAAAGATTTTCCCAGACAAACCAAATGTTTCCTCACCACTACACCTGTCATACAAGAAATGCTAAAGAGAGTTCTTCAAGTTGAACAAAATGTTACTAAATGGTAACACATGAGCAAAAGAAAGTATTAATCTTATACATAACATGATAAAACTTAAAAGACAAGTATTAAAAATAACCATGACTAACAATATGTTAAAAGATCACAGTATGAATAGACCAAATTCCACATCCTATCAAAATAATCATACACCATTACCAACTGGGTTCATCCCTGGGATGCAAGGATGCTTCAAGTTATAAAAATTAATGAGTACAACACATCACAGTAATATAATAAAAGCCACCCGATAATCCAATGGACACATAAGAAATATTTGACAAAATTCTACACTCCATTTTATTAATAGAATAAAAACCACATGATAATCCAATGGATGTATAAGAAGTATCTGACAAAATTCTACACTCTTTCATGAGAAAAACACACAATAAACTAAAAATAGAAGGAAAGTATCTCAGTATAATAAAGTCCTTTATGAAAAACCCATAGCTAACATCATACTCAGTGGTGAAAAGCTGAAAGTGTTTCCCTTAACATCAGGAAAAAGGCAGGGATGCCTACTTTCATCATTTCTATTCAATAAAACACTAGAAGTCCTAGCTAGAGTAATTAAGCAAGGAAAAGAAACAAAATATATCCAAATCAGAAAGGAAGACATAACCTTGTATGTGTGTATAGGAAACTCTAAAGACTCCACAAAACACTGTCAGAACCAATAAACAAATTCATTAAAGTTTCAGGATAAAAAATTAACATACAAAAATTAATGGCATCTCTATACACTAACAATGAACTATTATAAAAGAGAATTAGGAAAACAATGTCATTTATAATACATGTCATACTAAAAAGACTGAAATACCTCATAATAAACTTAACCAAGGAAGTAGAAGATTTATACACTGAAAACTACAAGATGTAGTAGGTGTAAGAAATTTTAAAAGACACAATCAAGTGAAAAGGTATCACATATTCATGGATTGTAATGTTTAATATTCTCAAAATGTCCACACTATTCCAAGTGATTTATTGGTTCAGAATAATCTCTATCAAAAATTCTATTTTCTGAAGAGAAATTTCTCTGAAGAAGATTGGTGCACTGCCTACAGATATAATGCTCACCATCCTTAATCATCAGAGAAATGCAAATCAAAACTACTTTGAGATATCATCTAACCCCAGTGAGATTAGCCCATATCACAAAATCCTAAAACCAAAGATGCTGGCGTGGATGTGCAGAAAAGGGAACACTCCTACACTGCTGGTAGGAATGTAAACTAATATGTTCCTTTTGGAAAGACATCTGGAGAACACTGAGAGAACTAAAAATAGACCTGCCATTTGACCCTGCACAAACTGTGGTATATGTATACCATGGAATACTATGCAGCCATTAAGAAGGATGGAGACTTTACATCCTTCATGTTCACATGGATGGAGCTGGAGAATGTTCTTCTGAG
>CAUYQV010061985.1:0-22432 GCA_963574575.1 Galagoides demidoff
GATACAATGATTAACCAAATGATATGAAAGTTATGTTAACCAGCTTGATGAAGATGTTTCAAATTGTATATGAAACAGCACAATGTACCCCATGTTGGCATCAATGTACACAGAAATTAATTAATAAAAAAAAAAAAAAAGGAAAGCAAAGCTCAGAAACTGCCAGGCTTTATTTAACCCATCCACTTGCTGCTTCCCCTGCTGTATATCCCCCTGGCTAAATTCCTCATTAGCAGAGATCAGATTAACCTAGAAGCTGAGTTGCTATACCAGCTCTGCAGCTCCTGGGCTTACCATAAAGCATGCTTCCCTTCCTTCACCTCCTCCCCTGCTTCTGCACTCCCCAGCCCAAGGCCCTCCCTGGGCCTACAGATATACTCAACCCTGTTCCAGGTATTAGAAGAGGCGAAGGAAGAACACTGACACTTTCACATGTTTTCTCATTTAATCTTCTCAACATCCCCCCAAGGTAGATAAAACTATCCCGTTTTACAGATGAGAACGCTGAGGCCAGAGAGACCTGAGGCCATGCAGTAAGGCAGTTCAGGATCAGACCAGGCCTAGCTCAATCTGTGTTCCACACTTCTGCCGCATGAAACCACTTCTTAGTTCATTTGGCCTGGGCACCCACCACGTCTTCTCGTCTATTACCACCTGCCCTAGCTTCTCCACCCAGGAATGAGATGGAAACATGATTGGCTTCCTTTCCAAAGCCCAGAGGACCTTGGTGGGCTAAAGACAACTGTTACCCAGCAACAAGCATGCTTCACCCTTAGCCCAATGGCCATGATCCTGGCTTGTGATTCTGACAGCTTGCTCTCTGGGGACAGAAGCCCTACCCAAGTCCAGGTGGTAGTCTAGAATCTGACTCCCTGGCCAGCTACTGCCAATTCTCCTCTAAGAAGCTGGGCCCTGTTTTCTGTATCACACATTGGCCCTGTCCTTCCTCTCCCCAGCATCCTGACTCTAAGACCTTGGTTGCGCAAATCACTTTATTGCTCTGTCCTACTGAAATATCCTTGAGTATCCATACCTGTCTATTTGTTCTCAAGTGTGCTGAGTCCTTTGACACTATGATTTAAGATGCTGACTTCGCACTCTATGCTAGTCCCTCCTGCCCCAACAATCTGCCCTGACTTACTTTCCTCCCTTATCTGCCTTGTTTCTGAGATCCCAGGAGGCCCTGTGGCCCTGCCCGACACAGCCATGGCACCTGTTTCCATCACTGAATTTTGTGCCCATGAACCTCATCATCTCTATCTTGAGTCCCTGATATCACTGATGAGCACCCCATGTCATCATCTGCATGCCACAGTCTTGGACCTGACTCAGGTCAATGTTCCCTTTTACCCTCCTTGTCCACAGTCAAGGCAGGAGGGCTCAGACCTTCACAAACATTACTGACTTTACCCAGGCCAGTCTCTCTGGCCACCGTCAGAGCCCTGGTCTGACAGGCCCTGAATAAACTCAGTGCAGCTCTCTAGTGGTCATTAGGACCAGCAGGCAGGTGTACGACAAGCCCCAAATTTTGTTTATCCCCATGGCCACCGCCACAGCACACATGGTAATCTCTGCACCTGGAAGGCCACAGTGGAAAAAGGTGACTGTGGTCCCCCAGTGGAGCTCAGGCATGGCCCATCAAGCTGGGGACAAGCATGGGTCCATGACTTTTCTTTCTCCCTTTTATCTCAGTCTTCTCTTGGGGACAAGTGACGCTGTTTTAAAACCACATGCATTACTCTGCCTCAGAGCATTGGAACTAAGACCCTGGGGTGCATACTAGCCTACAGCTGGGACAGTGAAGACTGAGTAAATCTAGAAACTCAGAGCTGTTGCTTTCCCAGCCCTAATTCAGCTCTTTGACTCAGGACTGACCCCACCATAATCCCTGCTGGACAAATGATGCCCATCATGTTCCCAAGACCCTTCAGAGAATGTCTGGCAATACACATGAAAACACCTTCACAGCAGCACTCCTGATCAACATGGCAAGACGAGAATGAAGAAAATAGAAAAGCTACAGACAAATAAAAATGATGAACCCTGATCCTGGAGGGTTGCACATAATTGCCATCCATAATTGGTGTCATGGTCAAGGGACTCAGTATTTCTGGAGAACTGTAGTAACATGTGACAAGAACTATAAAATCATTCACGCCCTTTGACCTAGTAATTCCACTTGGGGAAAGCTTCCCAGTAAAATACTAAGAAAGTAATTTGTGCAGAGATATTCATAGCCATGATATTTATAATAGCAAGAAACTGGAAGGAACCCAAAGGTTTAGCACTTGGGGATTGACTAAGCAAATTGGGTCGAGTGAACACTTGGGGACGCTCTGCGGGCAGGAGGTGTGGACAAGTGCAGTCTCAGGCAGAATGAGTGTGTGTTCCTAGGCCGGCCAGACAGGAAACAACCCAACTCAGACGGCCTCTGGCTCCAGCTTCAGCCGTGGAAACGAACGTCCTGGCAGTTACTTCATGTTGCCTTCATGTTAATTCAGTTAAGTCTGTAAACTGCACGTCAATTATGAGGGCTTTAAAGGTCGTTTATTTTATTTATTATTTATTCATTTCTAAAGGTCATGTTGAATTAACTAGAGTCTTTTTTTCAGAAGACATTTAAAATGCACACAGGGAACTCCGTTAAGGCAATTTCTTAACTATCTCTGGGCGAGCTCATCTCCCAGGAGTCCTATCTAACATCTCACTTTCCTCATGTCTGTGCCAGAGGAGCTGGGGTCACCCCATGGCTGGACATGAGCAGTGAGGGGCTAAGACAGCCTCGGTAGGTCCAGACACCGTGACGTAGCAGTTCCCTGTTCTGATCCTCTGTGTCTTCCCCGCTCCGGCACCAGGCTTCCTCTTACTGAAGAGCCTGTCCGGTCTCTCTCATATGTTCCCACCTGAACATCTTCCAGAGCCAAAGTGTGAGCGTCTAATGGTGGCCTGGCAGGCAGAGGCCTGGGTTTCCACGACCCCAGTAGTCAGACTAGCCCAGGGTGGAAGAACCCCCAGAGCAATGGTTTCCTCACTCAGCTACAGCTCATCAGAACCACCTGGGGAACTTTAAAACACTGATTTCTGGGACCCTAGACTCTTGGGGGTGGGCCAGGGAAAGTGCGTGTATAAAATACCCCCAGGGATTCTCATAATTTGAACCACTGTTCTAGAGCCTTTGATGCTCAAGAAAGAAGTCGTGAGCTTGCGTTCCTGAGTTCAGAGGGCTCTTAATTTTGGGCCAAAAGCCAGCTTGCAGCCAGCAGTCATGGCAGAGACCACATCTGCTCCTGTGTACACTCACTCACACACAACCTGCATGGGAAGGCCCCACCCCCAGACCCTTGAGAGCCCCAGAGGCTGAGGGCCAGACTCTGCCTCTGCCCCAGCATTTGTGTTTCCCTGGGACCACAGCCCCCCAGTCTGTCTGCCACCCTGCAGCAGTTGCCTCTTGGTCCACGCCCGCCGTCCCAGGTGGACCAGTGGGGGCCTGTGGCCCCACCTGCCCAGACCATACTTACGGAGTCATTTTATAAAGCTGCGTCCTCCTTTCAAACAGCGACCCTCCCCAGGCCCAGGGCCATACCCCGGCCACTGGTGTGGCCTGGGCAGACTTGGTCTCACCGCCCCCTGTCTCCACGACACTCTTCAGCTTCACATTGGCGCTTGAGTCCCCCAGCCTGTTGTCAGGAAACACCGAGAGTCGACAGTCGTCACCCTGCCCCAGCTAACCCCTGGCCAAGTGAGAACTGGTTGAAGCCTGCGTGCTTCTGAAGAACCAAGAGAGCAGAGGGAGGAGGAGCCGGGAGGGACTCCAGGGACAGGGGCTCTTCCCAGGGGGTTCACAGCACCGCTACCTAAGATGATGAAGAGGTGATAGGGAGGAGGCCACTTCTGCTGAGACCCCCCAAACCGGTCCTGAGGCAGTAAGGGAACTCACCAGAAGTCCTATCTTTAAGCCTGGAATACTGGGTCCCAGTGTGGCTTTCTTTGGGGATCTAGATCCCTCACAGGGTTGGGGTAGGGGCTGGACAACTCCTGGGCGATGGGAGGGTCTAGTGTATCTGGGATGTGAGCTTGGCTGCAAGGTCATAGAGCAAGCAAGCACGACTTGTGTTCACCCTGAGCTGACTGCCCTCCCCGTGCCCCCACACCCCAGGATTCTGGGCAGCTGCACCTCCCAACTCAGAGGCCCTGCCCTGCAAGAGGTTGGCCAATCATCGGCCTCTGTGGGATTGGAAGTCACACAAACTTGAGGGGCCCTTGTTTTCCCCATAGAGGCACTGGCAGGGCATTGTGGCTGCCATCCTATGACCTCCTCTTACCTTCTCCCTCCCCACAGCACACGCCCCCACCCACTGGACTTGGCCCAGGCTTGGTCAGTCTACTGACAGTGCCCAGCTATCAGGGAGGTTTTTAGGAAGCTCTGTGGGGCTAGAGGGGAAGCCAGGGGCCTCATGCTGAGTCCTCCCACACATGGGTGGTATTGTCCCCAATGCCAAGCCTAAGGAATAACAAAGGGTTTTGTATCCTGTTAAGTACATCTTTGCTTTGCATTTGTAGAGACAATGGACAGGGCATCAAGGGACTGGACTGGGAGACTGACTTGCTGCTTCACAGCCAACCTCACACTGCACTTGCCCTGGGAGTGGTGGAGAAGGGCCCATCCTGGGGCTTACTGCTGGTGAGCTGCCACCAGCCAGGAGGGGCAAACTGTACTGCCCCAATTGCTGAAAGCACCCTCAACCAGGCAGAGCTGGGTCCTACCCTCTGTGGACATAGCCAAGACTGTGCCACGTTAGAAATGGGCTTGGAGGGTCACATGGAATCTGTAATGATACTTGGTTTTCTCATTGGGTTTTATAATATTATTCTTCCGGTCTCCACCAGCGTCTATGTTGGTAAGGATTCACAGACCCCAAATATGTACCACAGTAAGGGATCCCTTGGCCCACTGGTTCTCAGTTGGAATATATCCTTTCATGGGGAGGGCAACCAAAAAATATCAAAGCAAGGAGCTCTGGGGGAAGCTGGGGGTGAAAGTCTGGAGTTCTACACCCTCAGCCTCTCCCTTCCCCCACTGTGTCCCTGGAAATATTTCTGGGTGACCCTGAGGCTCTCAATGCCTTTTGAATATCATTGGTATGAATCCCCAACAATAAAAAAAAAAAAAGAAAATCACTGGTATGGTTCAAACTTCTTATTTTCAGATGAAGAAGCTGAGGCCCAGAGTAGGTAGTGGTTTGCCAAAGGTCACACAGCAAGTTGTTAACAGAGCACAGGACTAGACCTAGAACTGATGCCTCACAACTCCTAAACTGTATGGGCTCCACTCCTAGCCAAAGGTGACCAAGCAACCCCACCCAGGGTTCTCAACTCCTCCAGCCTTCCCCCGTCCACTCTCTGGCCTTCCCTCAGGTTGGGATCCAGCATCTGGGTCATCCCTTCCAGAAATGGGGTCAGGACAGGCCTGACCTGGCTCTTCACAGCTGAATCTGGACACTTGTTCTGTGGCTTTTCTCATTTTGTGTTCTCCCTTGGCCCTCCTGCCTTATCTGCCTTATCTGCAGGGGTTCCCAGGACACTCAGGAGGTATCCTGATGACTGCCCTGAGCTTCAAACCCTCTGGGCCCCTGCAGGGGAACCTCTAACTCTCTAGGTCCCAAACAGAATTTACCTCTCTCCAGACCTGCACTCTTTCCTGTTTTTTGGCAATGTGAACAACCCTGCCATCCACTCAGTCATCACCTCAGGAACCCAGGAGCCACCCTAACCCTCTTCTTCATCTAGGCTGTGGTTCTACCTGCAAAGCATGCCCATCAGTCCCCTTCCCTCTGTCCCTAATACCTCTGCCTGGCATGAGGCCTCACGGGTCTCCAGTCTCCTTCCCCATCTCCCTGCCTCAGCTCTGCCTGTTCCAGGAACATCCTTTTAAAAACACACTTTTAAAAGTGAATCTGAGAACATCACTAGCAAGGCTCCTTCCACAAACACTGGTTCCACAGGATGCAGTCCAAGACGTCTAGGAGGTTTGCAAAGCTGCAGGACCTACCACCTCCGTCTCCCGCCTCGCTCTGCCCTCTGCCCTCCAGACCCTTGTACCTTGGCTTTGCTCCAGCCTCCCCAAACCCTCCTTGTAGAGCACGCCATGCCACTTCATCTTTCTCACCTCCCACCTCTGCACCTTCTTGTCTCCCCAGATCAACGTTTCTCCAAACATACCCTGGGACACTTGCTTCATAATCCTCTGGAGAACTGTAGATTCCTGGGCCCTGCCTGCCTAGACCTACCAAAAGAGAATCTCTGCATTTTTAACATGGATCCCACGAGTGCTGTACACTCATGTTGGGAAGCCCTGTTCCATCAGGGCAGCTCTCTTAGCCCGGCCTTTCTCCTGCCTCAGCTGGGCGAGCACCCCCTTTCTGCCCCCCCACTTCCAGGGTATGACTGACTGACTGACTGGGCATCTGTACCTCACTGTAAGCTCCATGAAGGCAGTGACCATGTCTCCCCGCAACCTATAAATCCCTGAGTCTAGCCCAGAAAAGGGGCTTAGTTACAAGTGCTGAATGCGTGGGATCCTCAGGTGAGCCCTGGAGCCCGAGACCCAGAGGAGGTCACAGCTGATTTAGTGAGAAGCCACAGCTTGTCTTTATTTCCACCCAAGGAGCTGCTCCTGATGCCTCTTTAGGTCACACCTGTCCTCCTCCATCTCACCCCTGAACAATAATCAAGAGGTGTCAGGGCTGTGGGTGATGTAGGGCCTACTGGGTGCTGAAGGCCAGCTTTAAACAGCCACATGTAATCACCAGCTCTCCAAAAACCATTGGCATATATACACCAATATTATTATAACTTTTACTAACATAAAGGATGTACATATAGCATACAATTTACAAATACTAATAAAATATCCACATACACCCAAATGATTGTTCCAGAACTCAACACATTCACTGATTTTTGCCTAACTGTATAGCTGAAGCCAATCTATGATTGCAAAAACGAACGAGTTTAGTTCCAATAAATGTTGCTTGACGTTTTCACGTAAGTTAACAAGTGAGAAGAAAGTGAAACAATGAAGATATGTCAGAACTTCACTCATTCACTGCTGATCTGAGCGACTTCTTTGATGAATTATTTAATAGTCTCTGAATGCTGGAAAAATATTTCTTCGGTGTTTCGTGTTATTCACCAGGTAGCAGCTACAAACACGACAGACTTTACAATGCAATCCACATCGCTAATATGTTTTTTTCTCCATCACTTTCTTGGGTCTAACAAGCAATAAAACAATAAATGGACTCAAATTTGTCGCACTTGCTGACCTCCCTGGTACGAACACTTCCTCCAGGGCCATTTTCGTGACATGAGTGAGACCAGAGTTGGGAAGAGAGGCTTGGCGGCCACCATCACGTGGCATTGCCACACACAGACACAATAGGCATAAACAGCCTCAAGAGCACAGATGTAGGAAGGTGGTAAAAACTAAGAAGAGGTGAGCTTTGAGTATTTATTACCTTTTAGACATAACTGTTTAATATTATGTTTGTATAATTTAATCCTTAATAATGGCTATGTTTAACAACTGGCTTAAACATTTTTCTCCCTTTATCATGTAATTGATTCTGGTGAGCAGCTCAGTGACCCTGAAGAGCTGAGCTCCACACAGACTTGCCACTGAGGGGCAAGTCCCTCCCCCACCCCCTAGAGTCCAGGTTGTAAGCACCAGAAGTGGGATCTGAGGGTCTAACAGACTCTGCTATGTAGCCTGGTGGCTTGTCTCCACTAAGTGAGCTTTGGGTTCCTGACTTTTGAGGGGGAAGATGATGTCTACCAACACTCGAGGTGTGAGGAGAGACACCCACTGTCCCCTCCCCTCCCATTCTGCACACTCATACTCCATTTCTGTCACTGCCCACCCCCAGGCACACACTCCCTTACTTCACACACCTTGCACTGATTGGGGGCGCATGTAGCCCCCATCCTCCCATACCACACCCACATGGTAACATGTCACCTCCACACACCAGGCAGAGATAGGCTGACCTGCAGAGAGCTGCCCCCCACCAACACGCCACATCAGACTTTGCCTCTGACACCCTTCATCCACTAAGCAAACCACATGCAAACCCTCACACGTGCACGTGTACCCGAGACGCCTTCAGGTGCCCCCAGGCCCCACGCCCTCCCCCAGGCATCACACATAAACAGTGCCTCACGCTGCCTGCTACACCCCACACTCCAGACGCTGCATGCACATATGTGCCCATCAACCACCCACATTTCTCTCCACACTCACATCACGGGCACTCACACGTGCCACCCACAGCTCACACACTCCAGGTGTTCTCATATGGCCCCCATGTCCCAGGACAGAAGACCAACCCCCCACCGGCCCTCTGAGCCCATGCCCTCAGTCAAGGAGTAGCAGCTCTGCAGATGAGGCAGGAAAGCTGGCTGCACTTGCCTGGGATGACAGCTTACTTCCCTGGAGGTCAAGCCTTGGCCTGTGTGGCACAGGGGAGATTACCAAGGACTGGCTGAGCACCTCTGTTCCCGCCAGAACCAGCCTGGGGCACCTCATGCAGCTCCAGCAGCCAGCTCCTTCCTGCTCTCCCCAGTGCCCCCACCCTAAGCAAGGATGCCCACCTGCTTCTAGAAGCTCCACCTTCACCCTGTGGGAGCGCCTTGCTCAGGCTCCCAAGATCATGGATCAAAGGCCAGAGGCACAGGATCCTCCAGGGAGGACCTGGAGAAAAGGTGGCCAAGAAGCTCAGGGCTCCCAGCTTCAGACTCCACAGATGCGCTCAGGACTCCACAGGGCATCCCTTCCCTATGTCTTGCTAGATTGACTCTGTGGCAGAGCACTCCCTGTCCTTGGCTGCCCTAACCCTTGGCTCCCCCTGAAGGTTGGGCCCTGTCTTTTTCCTCGAACATCACCCCATACTCTTGCACTCTTTACCCCCACCCCTTGTCCATCAGCAGCAGAGATGGATTCTGGGGTGAGGGATTTGTCTCTGCTCCCAACAACCAGTGTCTGTGTGGCCTGGGTGAGGGCCTCCCTCCTGGCCTGCCCCATCACCCCGCAAGGAGGAGCCAATATGCAGCAGAGCTGGCTGGGTCCTGGGGCCCATGATGGGCGGATGCCAGTATGTCTACCTAGGTGCTCCCAGCCCACTTTGAGAGCAGCCTCAGACTGGGTCCTGATGGGCACAGAGAAGCCTTACAGTGCCACCTAGCAATAATCTACAATAGTAGCTGAGGCCTTAGAGGGTGGTGGTAAGGTGTAGACCTCCCTCTCCAGAAAGATTACTCACTCTCTTTTACAACTCTCATGAATACACACACACACACACACACGCACGCACACACACGTGCGCACACACACACACACACACACACCCCACACACTACTGCAGACCGTTCTCCCTGGACTCCACATCCTGGTCCTCCCAGAAGATGCAGCCTTCAGATTTCCATGGCAACAGCAGTTAGGTTCCCTGATGGATGAGTTATAACAAGCCCTTATCCTCTCTGTCTAGCTTACGGGGCTCCAGCAGACAAAGGCTGGGCATCTAGGTCTGGACGCTAGACTTGGCTTGGTTGTGACTCACCGTTAGCCTGGGAGATGTCCCAACCCTCTTGTGTCAGTGTCCTCAAGGGCTCAGTGGGAACAAGGCTGCACCTTGACCCTTGCAGCTCTGCCACAGACTCTAGCCTCTCTATGGAAGGTTTAGAAATGGAACTATGATCAACAGGAAGACTAGCTCCTTCCCTCTCTACACTCCACTCTGTCCAAGCTCATCTCCTCTTCCCCTTCTGGCCCTTTGAGAGCTTACTAAAATGACAGAAAATAAGCCACATCCACACCCAGGCCTGCTGAACAATCCTGCCCTCCCCTTAGCTAGATGTGCATCTGGCGTGCTTCCCAACTACATCGACATGGACACATACAGCCATGCACATGCGTGAACATGAGGATGGTACACACAGGGTCACGTACACGGTGTTCACACAAAGTGGAAATCTACATGTCTATAGAGACCATACATGCATGTATCCTGGCACGTATATGGAGGGACACGTACATGCATACACACACACACACACACATGTACCAGGACATGACATTTATGCAGATATGCCAGAACAGTCATATAGGTTGGGACAGAACCTCAGGCATGTAGGTGAGAACATATCTACAGGCTCATACATGGGCATCCCAATTTGTGGGGATGGACATGGGATGGTCAGTCCCCACAGCTATGGACTACTCAATACACACACCCATCATGCGCTCACATACATGAATACACCCTGGCCCCTACCTCTGCTCAGGCCTACGGAGGGACATGTAAAATGTTGGAAGATCATAAAATAGACAAACCCTTAAAAAGGGGCTGTCATCACACTTACTGGGGGAGGCCATGCAAATCTGAGTATTACTACACTTCTGGATTAAAAAATTTAAAACATCAACAAATGGACTGTCTATGAAAATATCAATCTCTGAATTTAAAATTAAAAAGAAGTAGTGGCTCAGTGCCTGTGTCTCAGTAGTTAGGGCGCTGGCCACATACACCGAGGCAGGCGGGTTCAATCCTGTCCCAGGCCTGCTAAACAACAATGACAACTGCAACAACAGCAAAAAATAGCCAGGCGTTGTGGCAGGTACCTGTAGTCCCAGGTACTTGGGAGGCTGAGGCAAGAGAATCGCTTAAGCCAAAGAGTTTGAGGTTGCTGTGAGCTGTGAGCTGTGATGCCACAGCACTCCACTGAGGGCGACATAGTGAGACTCTGTCTCAAAAAAAGAAAAAAGACAGTTGATAAGATTAATAGCCATGGAAGAAACTCAAAGTGTCAGACCAAGATGAATTTTGGTGAAATTCTTTCAAAGTTTTAAAAATAGATAATTATAGAATTAGAGGAATCACTCAGTAACACACAAAAAGGGGGAATGAAACTAATTTTGCAAAGTTAATCAAACTGTGGTAAAAAGTGCTGGCTTTCCCCAAACCTGAAACTCTGCTGCATGATAGTCTCACTTCTTAAAAATATGTTTAAAATACATATTAAAATATTAACAAATCAAATCTAGAAGCGGAATTAAAAATATAACAGGTATCATAGAGGATTTATTCTAGAAATGAAAAGATGGTTTACTATTAGTAACTGTTTATATATATTATAATATATATTTATAAATATAGATATCATATATAAGTGCCTTGTGTTTTCAACAGATACCAAAAGATAGATAAAAATCAGCTTTCACTTTTGATTAAATGAAATTTCTTAGCAAACTAGGAAGAGAAGTATTTAATTAACAGGATACAGAATATCTTAGCTCTAACTAAATATTGTCTTAGCCAATGCAATAATTTATTTTTTTCATGTAATTATTACGAAAAGATAAACTAATTATTTGTATATCCAACTGTCCACTTAACAAAATCTGAGAAAATTAATTGTAAAACTATTAGAGAGTTGACTTAATTAATAAAGAATAACTATCCATAAATAAATGGGTCTCCTACATATCAGAAACATTTAGTTAAAATATACTTAAAAATTCTATTTACAAAAGCAACGTAAAAAAATAACATATCAGGCGGTGCCTGCGGCTCAAAGGAGTAGGGCGCTGGCCCCATATACTGGAGGTGGCGGGTTCAGACTGGCCCTGGCCAAAAACTGCAAAAAAAAAAAAAAAAAAAAAAAAAAAAAAAAAAAGAAGGAAAAAGAAAGAAAAAAATAACCTATCTAGGGAAACTTTGTAAGAAATGTCTTGGACATACACAAAAACAAACAAAAATTATAGTAAAACAAACTACAATTTTTTACCTGTACAAACACCCTTGATAAAAGGAGATTGATCCTCTTTCCTATATGGTATTTTAAGTTTGTCAAATAAATTGTTAGATTTGATCCTATTCTAATCACAAGTGCAGTAGGATTTTTTTTTTTTTCTGAACTGTACAAATGTATCCCAAAATTTGTCTGGAAAAAGAAGCCGATTTTCTAAGACAGCCAAGAAAATTTTGAACAGAAAAAGAATGAGGAGGCACTTTCTGTGCCAGCTCTGAAGCTGTGCTGTGAATCTGCAACAATCTTCATCTGTCCTAGGAATCTGTCCCCAAACAGTGGTATTGACGGGAGAATGACCAAACACACCAAGGCAGTACAGAATCAGACCCGTGTATACAGAGGAAGGTGGTTTCCAATAAAGATGGCCTTTCAAAGCAGTGAAGAAATGTTGGGTTATTCAGTAAATGGTTTGCGATCACGTTGCTACACATGCAGGGGAAAAAATTATATCCCCATTTCACATCTGATACAAACACAGTGGATGGATTAAAAATGTATTGTAAACAAGAAAACTACAAGTGGAAATGTTAGGGAATATTCTCACCATGTGTAGGGAGCCGCGGAGATTTTCTAAGTATGTTGCTGAATCCAGTAGCCATAAAGATTTTATAATATTAGGTGAAAATGACAGTCTCCTCTATGGCAAGAGATGCTGCTGATTATAGTGAGTGCAAGGTCGGCAAACAGGCAGTCAGGGAGGCATTTCACCTGTTGGTGAAGAGAAAGCTGACTGATAGCCTGTCTGGAATGAAATTTGATAATAGGAACATATCACAGAATTTGAAAGAGATGTGTTGTTTTTGAGCCATTAATTTTACTCCTCTGAAATAATTCTAAGAAAGTAATCATAAGAACAGGGATATTTGTATACAAAGATGTACAAAAATCACTGAGAATTGAGAAATGGAAATCACCAAAATAAGAGATTGGTTAAGTCAATGGCAATAAAATCCATGAAAAAACTATCAGACAACCATTAAAAACAGTACTTGCCCAGTAATATTTAACCATGGGGGAAGATGTGTTATCTGAAAAATTTGGATGACAAAACAGTTTACACAAATTTGTGAGGACACACACACACACATATTGCCACTTGCCAACCAACTCATAGTGCATGTTTTTTCATGTAACACCCAAGATTTTTTTAAAAATAGCACCCAGGAAGAATTTTAACCAATTTTTTTTCAATTAGCAATCTTCTGCAGTAACAAAGAACACCACCACAAAACAAATCAAAACCAAGCTATTTTTAGAATCCCCTCTGCATTGATCACGACTCTACACCCAGGCTCCCCACCCAATGGTTCCCAGTGGAACAATAAGTGATCCTGGATATCAACTACAAAGGCTTCCTTCCCCACCCTCTGTTTAAGCTTTTCCTCTGTCCTAATGATCTTTCTTTGGGGATTATGTATGCAACGTCTCACAAAATTGCATGACCAAAAAGATACAAACCCTGTTGGTGGAATAAGGAAAAATGAAGTGGTTGGAGAATGCACAGGAAAAAAGAGTCGACAGACAGAACGACAGCTAAATACATATTTTCTTTAAGGTCACAAATGAGACACAATTTTAAGATGACAGATTTCACTGAAGGGAAAAATAAAATAGTACTTTAACCAGAATGTTTCTGCTTTATGGAAACAGTTTTTTGGCCTTACTCACTTCCTTTCCTTTTTAATAAACTAACTGTTACCAGGAGTGGGCACATAAGTAAAACACAAAAAAGAAAAGCATAAACGAAAATGTGCTCAATTTCTATTCACCAGGGAGATGCAAAGTAAAACCACGATACCAGGCACTACACACTCACCAGAATGGCTAGTGGGGATGTGCGGCAAACAGGATTCATAGATATACTGGTAGAACCACTCAGGAAAACCATTTCTGAGCCAGTCCTGGGTACATACCCCATGGAAAAACATACACGTGTACACCGAAAGATGTGTACAAGAACGTTCATAGCAGCACCGTTCATAAAATTGCCAAAAACTTTAAATTTTCCAAATGCTCATCACAGTAGATTGGATATCTAAATCGGGCAACAGTCACACAATTCACTACTACACAATGCCAACAAATGAGCTACTCTGTAACTAAATACAGATGAATTCACAAATAGTGAACGAAATAAATTAGACTCAAAGAGAAGGTCATGAATGACTCCATTTACATAAATGTCAAACACAGGCAAAATTAATCTCTGATTTTGGGATTCAAGATAACGACTTCGGGAGAGTACAGTTACCAGAACGGAGCTCTGTTCTGTTTCTTGGTCTGGGTGGTGTTGATACAACTGTGTTCAGCTGTGAAAATTCATCATAAGCTATCCATTTTATAATTTTTTATTTATAAAAAATTTTTATAAATTGTGTATTTTTATTTATACTTCAATACAAAGTTTAAAAATGAAAATGAATCAAAATGTGAACAGAAGTCACCTCTGGGTGTTGGGATAGTAATCTTATTTTTCTTCCTGATATTGGTATTTATGTTCCAAATTTACTACAATGAATATGTGTTTTTTAAAAACAAATGCTTAACATAATTTTATAATGTATATACACACCAGATGGTGCAGCATGGTTCTACAAGTTGTTGTGCAGTTGGTCTGCACAGGGGCCACCACTTCTTTTTCTGAGGAGTATCCATTATCTCTTACTTGGGCATTGGCCAGTAGTTCCCAAATCTGTCTGGACATTCAGATTCTTGGGCCTGTGACTGATTTAGTTGGTTTAGGATGGGCTCCATGCAGCATCCTGAAGTTCTGAAATACCAGGACTACACACCACAGGGTCTGAAATGTGGAAGCCTCAGCTCTCCCTATTGGACAGTGGCTGGGAAAACCTGCCGTAGAAGCTGGAAATCCCCCTTGGGTGAGGCTGTGAATTGAAGACCAAGTCCTAGGGTTGGGAGCCTCCTAGGAGAGCAAGAGCAACCCAGGCTTTGGGCAGATTCCAGGAGAGGGCATTCAGCAAAGCCTGTAAGAGCCCAGATAGACTTGGAGTCAAACAGACTTGGGCTCCAATCCCATTCTGCAGTAAGCTCTATGACCTTGAAGTTAACCTCTCTGACCTCAGCTATATCATGGGAATTCACAGGGATTCTCACACCTCTTCCACATAATTATGAATATTAAATAAGTTAGTGTATGCAAAACACCCAATACAGAACCTGGCCTGCAGTAAGATCACAATATATACACTATATGTAAGAATTTCTATGTTTAATTACATATTTTATTTAATCCTATATATAATTATATAATATTACATAAATATTATATAGAGAAATAGATTAATACTGAGTACAAATAGTCCAAATTATGGAAAGTCTCATGTTCTGATGATTAATTTAGAAAATACGCCTTTATCTATAGTGTCCCCTTTGTAGACAGTGTAAGTTAAAATATTCATTCATTTAGTCTTACTATGGAGGTTCAGTGCTCAAGTCTTTGAAAGTTTGACTTACCACTTATTAACTACGTGACCTTGGGCAATTTACTTAATCCCTCTGTGTCTGTTTCTTTATCTGAAAGTGAGAATAGTACTGCAGAGTACCTACCTCATAAAGTTATAGCACCATTAAAAGAGTCCATGTGTGTAAATGGCTTAGAACCACGTGTGGTATATTGTGAGTCCTCAGCAAATGCTGGTTATTCATCATCATTATTATTATTGTTACTAATTTAACAATTATCGAATGCTTACCATATACATGCACTGTAGGCCGAGGACACAGCAATGAAAAAGACAGACATGGCCCTGCTTCCATGAGCTTGTAATCAAGTACAGTAAAGTATGTAAATAATTTTTTTAATGGCTGAGCAAATAAGACCTTTTCTAGCAGAGTTACAGTGCATGGTCACATTCATCAATGACCTTCATCACATCCTATTCCAAAATCTCTTTTCAAGAATTTCCTCCACTGCATCAGACTCTGTGGCACTCTTTCTCACCCACATTCAGGAGAAGCTCAAAGCCCAGCCACCC
Organism: Galagoides demidoff; assembly: GCA_963574575.1. NCBI lineage: Eukaryota > Metazoa > Chordata > Mammalia > Primates > Galagidae > Galagoides > Galagoides demidoff. Next base: position 15,861 of record CAUYQV010061985.1, read on the forward strand.
CAAGAACCCTTCCTGGGCCTCGGGCTCCATGCAGGCCTGGGTGACAACAGGATTCCTTATGAAGCAAAAGGAGTAAATGCAGCAACACAAGGGCTCACGTAAGTCCAGCCCATGTGGTAGGGTGGGCAGGCAGCACAAACACTCCTGCCCAAACACCCCTTCCTCTGGGGAGGAAGGCCTTGCCGTATGAGACCCTTCTGCTTATGGGCTTAACAGCCCTGGGGACTCCCAGGCTATTGGAGGGCACCTACGTTGGGTCTCCTTGCTTCCAGCAGCCATGCCTCCATACCCAGCCTTCATTCAATCCATGTACTAATGCGAAGCACCTACTCTGTTCCTGGCCCTCCACTGACAGCACAGAGCAGAGCAAGAATGGTCTTACCCTCAGAGAGGTCACAGCTCAGCAACAGAGTTAGATATAATCCACGATTACAGTAAATGTACTTAAGACTTGTGCTAGGGTTTAGCACTATGTGTGACTGAGGACATTTGAGCAGGCTTTCTGGAGGAAGTGATACCAGATCCTGAAGGATGATGAGAAATTTACCAGGTGAAGACAGGGAAAAACACAACATGTGAAATGGAAACCCAGGCGAAGCTTGGAAGCGGAAGAGTGCACAGGAGTTTGGGGAACTGGAGCAGATGGTGGTGGGAAAGGCAGGAGGGGACAGCATGCTGGGGACTGTCACAGGAACCAGACAGTAAAGAGCATTTTGTCACCACTAACAATGCTGAGCTTTATGCTAGCAAGTGGGGGATGATATGAGACATCTGCTTTGGAAAACTAACTCCGGCTTCATTGTGGCCAAGGAATGGGAGCAAGACAGGCTGGAGGCAAAGAGGCCGTCTGCATGCTGCCATGAGGGCCTAACCTGAGCCGATGGACAGTGAGGAAGAGATGCACAGAGTTGAGAATAACCTTAGAACGTGAAACTGAAAGAATTTAAATTAGATATCAGGGATGGTGAAGACAAAGTCGTGGTGGCCTTTAAGATTTGGGGCTGGGGTCATGAAGTAGTAAATACAAGAGGATAAACGGGTTAGAGAGTGGAGATGTTGGTGTGGACCCATTGAGTTTGAGGAGTTGGTGTGATACCCATTTGGGCACACAGGGTACACACTTGAAACCGTGAGCCTAAAACCAACCGGAAACGCCTGCTTCCAGCCACAGTGGAGTCACAAGGACTAGATTTACCCTTCTGCCTTAGCAGTTAAAAACCAAGGGAAATAGATGTAACAGTTTTCAGACACTGGACAAAAGGCAATGTAGGGCTGAGGACAGAGAGCAAACAAGGCAAGCCCCATGACTGCCCCAGTTACTGCCTGGAAAGAGTTCCAGGAGCGTGAGCTAGAGAGTGAGAGAACAAGAAAGACAGAGAAAGAGAGAGAGAATGCTCAAGTGTGCTTTGGAGACCTGTAGAGGGCTTGGCTCAGATCTTCAGCTGAGTACTGATCTGCACACACGTGTGAGAAAACTACTCAAGGCTGGAGAACTAGTCAGCAGAAGAAGCAGGCAGAGCAATCCCAGGATCTCACAGACGCTGGGAGTAGTTTATGTTCCTACAGTCAGTGTGCAAAGACCTCTAGTACACAGGACATCAGATGGGGTCCTCAGAAGAGTCCTGCTTTAGTAGTGAGGGCAAGTTAGCCCTTGGTTAAAGGCTGCTCTGAACCCGCCCTAACAATGCTTGAAAGAAAACCCCAGAAGATCCAACTGATTTCGAGTACAGGTTGAGTATCCTTTATCCAAAATGCTTGGGGCAAGAAGTGTTTCTGATTTCTCTTTCGAATTTTGAAATATTTGCCTTATATTTCCCAGTTCAACATCCCTCATGTGAAAATCCAAAATCTGAAATGCCCCAATGAGCATTTTCTTTGTGCATCATGTTAGCGTTCAAAGGACTGTGGATTTTGGAGCATTTCAGATTTCAGATTTTCAGATGAGGGACACTGAGCCTGTGAATTGTGTGTCAGAACAAAGCCCAATACGAACTATTTAAAGGAATAAAACAAAGCCTAACAATAGAAAATTCACCATCTATCATCTAATCAAAAATTACCCAGGCATGCAAAAAAGAATAGGACCCATAACAGAAGAAAACTCAATCACTAGTGTTATACAATAAGAACTATGTATGTATTTGGTCTTTGTCCCTAGTTTGTGACTCAGAGCTTCTAAAACAATTGGAATTTCCTGAGAAGAATCTTTATAAATTCGTAACAAATCCTTTCAACCGTACTGGCACTAATGAAGTGATGCCTGGTGAGCCCATAGATAGCATCAAGATACAGACTGGCTGCCAGGAACCAACTGCATGATTAGAAGAGGCTCAGAACTTCCAGCCCTACCTCCGGACCACTGGAAGGAGGTAAGGGGCTGGAGATTTCAAACACCAATGACTATGATTTAATTAAGCATGCCTATGTAATAGACCCTCCATAAAACCTCTGAATGACAGGGTTTGGAGAGCTTCCAGGAAGACAAATGCATCGGGGTGTGGGCAGGGTGGCACTGCTGGAGATGAAAGCTCCACCCCCCTCCACATCTTGCCCTACACATCTCTACCATTTGGCTGTTCCTGAGGTGTTCCCTTTATAATAGAGTAGTACAGTGTTTTTTTTAAAGACAGAGTTTCACTATTTTGCCCCCAGTAGAGTGCCATGGTGTCACAGCTCACAGCAACCTCAAACTCTTTGGGCTTAATTGATTCCTTTGCCTCAGCCTCCCTAGTAACTAGGACTAAAGGCACCTGCCACAACACCTGGCTATTTTTTTGTTGCAGTTGTCATTGATGTTTAGAAGGCCCAGGCCGGGTTTGAACCCACCACCCTTGTACATGTGGTTGGCACCATAACCACTGTGCTATGGGTGCTGCCCCTAAAGCAGTGTAGTTTAAAAAAAAAAAAAGAAAAGAAAAGAAAATCACTTTCCAGAGTTCCATAAGCCATCCTAGAAAACCCTCACTTTACAGCTAGTTGGCCAGAAATATAGGTGAGAACCTGGGACTTATGACTGACATCTAAAGTAGGAAGCAGTCTTGTGAGACTGAGCTCCAAACCTGTGAGTTCTGTACTCCCACTAGTTAGTATCAGAATTGGACGGAATTGAGGGACACCCAGTTGCTATCCAGAAAGTGGCCAGATTCATTGTTGGTGTAGGAAAAATCCACTCATTTAGTGTTCTAAATGTTATGGGTAAAAACAGTACAAGCAGGAACACACCTAGAAATGGCACGGATGATAGAATTAGCAGATAAGCATGTTAAAAGAGCTACTATAAATTGGGGCAGTGCCTGTGGCTCAGTGAATAGGGCACTGGCCCCATATACCAAGGGTGGTGAGTTCAAATCCAGCCCCGGCCAAACTGCAACAAAAAAATAGCCGGGCGCTGTGGTGGGTGCCTGCAGTCCCAGCTACTCGGGAGGCTGAGGCAAGAGAATTGCCTAAGCCCAGGGGTTGGAGGTTGCTGTGAGCTGTGTGACGCCATCACACTCTACCAAGGGTGATAAAAGTGAGACTCTGTCTCCACACACAAAAAAAGAGCTACTATAAACTTATTCCATGTAAAGAAAATATGACTAAAATGAGAAGAGAAATGGAAGATATAATTAAGATTGAAATCAAGCTTCTGGAGACGAAAAACACAATACCTAAAACAAACAATATATTTCATGGAATTAGACACTGAAAAGATTAGTGAGTTCAAAGTCATAGACATGCTAAATGTTTCAAAATAAAACAGAAAAACATACTGAAAAACAACAACCTGAAGTGCAGGTTCACAGTGAACTGGGAAGCAGTATCAAGCAAGCTAACACACCCCTAACTGGAGTTCTAGGAAAAGAGGCAGAAAGTATTAGAAGAAATTATGCCCCCAATTTTCTTCGAATTTGATGAAAAGTCTAAACTCACAGATCCAGAACCTCAAAAGACCTCAAGTGGAGGAAACATGAAGAGAACTATATCTACACTTCATAATCAAATCATTAAAAACTAATGATAAAAAGAAAGTCTTTTAAGGGGCCAGAAAATGAGGCAGAAAGTCTGCGTTGCAAACAGAATATGTATAATAAAGAAAATGGCGGCATACTGCTTACTAGAAACAATGCAAATCCGAAGACAGTACAGCAACACCTTTACAGTACTGAGAGAAAAAAATAACTTGGCCAATTTTAACTCTGTTTCTGGCCAAAATATTTTTCAAAAATAAAGACAAACTAAAGACCATTTCATTAAAGTTGTCTTGAACATATGAAAAGAAGTCCCATTTCATACAAACAAAACTCAGAGAATTCATCACCAGCAGATCAGCACTATAAGAAATATTAAAGTAAGTCCTTAAGGGAAAAGGAAAAAATGACACTAGATGATAACTTGAATATACGTATGAAGAACATTGAATATGGTAAATACATATATGTAAATATGTAGGCATACACATAAATATTTTTCCTATTTAAAAAACCTAGCAAATTGAAGCCAGCAAAATCAAGATTATATATCTTGACAAAGTATGATTTATCTCAGGAATATAAGGTTGGCTCATCATCCCCAAATTAATTATTATAAAGCACAATGTAAATAGAAGAAAGACCCAAACCCACATGATCATCCCACTGCAGAAAATCATTTGGCAAAGTTCAATGTCTTGCCATGATAAAAATCACTTAACAAATTAGGAATAGAAGAGAATTCCCTTCTCTTTTATTTCCCTTGATAATGGGAAATCTATGAAAAAAACCCCTTGACTAACATCATATTAAAAGATGAAAGAGTTATGCATTCCTTCAGATCAAGACAAAGGGGCTCACTCTCAACAAATGTATTCGACATTGTACTGGAGACTCTAGCAAAGATGATTATGCAAAAAAAGGAAACAAAAGGTATCCGAATTAGAAAGGAAGAAGCAAAACTATCTCTAGGTATAGATGACATGATCTTGCGTAAGGAAAATCTAAAGTATTCTCTAAAAAATTATCATAACTAATAAACAAGTTCAGCAAGTTTGCAGGATATAAGATCATCATACAATATCGTGTTATATATGTTTCTATATACTTGCAGTGAACAACCCCAAAATGAAATTGTGAAAATAATTTAACTTATAAGAGCATTAGCAGAATAAAATATTGGTGAATAAACCTTTAAAACTTAGTGCAAGACTGTACATTGAAAACTACAGACTTATTTGAAAGCCACTGAAGATCTAAATAAATAAAAACATATCCTGTGTTTATGAATCAGAAGAGTATATATTGTTAAGTTGGCAATACTGAAATGACAAGAAGATCCTAAGATTTGTAAGGAAAAATCTAGGGGCCAAAACAATTTTGAAAGAGAACTAAACTATAGAACTTATATCTTCTGATTTCAAAACTTAATATAATGGTGCAGTAATCAAGACAGTGTGGCGTTTGTATAAGCACAGAGATATAAATCGATACGGCAAAATTGAGAGTCCAGAAATAAACTCAAATTTATAGTCAATTGATTTTTCAGTGGGATGCCAAAACTATTCAATAGGAGAGAGAATTGCTTTTCTTCTTCAAATGGTATTGGAAAAACTGAATATTCATCTACATGTAAGAGAATGAGTTGGATCTTTACCTTATACCAATACCAAAATAAATCAAAATGAATCAGATAACTAGATGTGGGAGCTGAAACTACAAAATTCTTAGAAGAAAACACAGCATAAATCTTTGTGACCTTGGATTAGGTAATAGTTTCTGACTTATGACACCAAAAGCACACGCAATAAAAGGAAAAAAATAGATCAATCAGATATCATAAAAATTTAAAACTTTTGTGTTACAAAGGACATCATCAGGAAGGTAAAGGCAAACTACAGAATGGAATAAAATATTTGCAAAGCATATATCTGGCAAGGATTTTGTACCTAGAATATATAAGGAATGCTTATAAGTCCATAATAAAAAGACCAATAACTCAATTAAGGATTTGAATAGACATTTTTCCAAACGAGATATACCAATGCCTTATAAGGACATCATCAGTTATAATTAGTCATCAAGGAAATATAAGTCAAAACACAATGAGAAAATACTTCACAGTCACCAGATACTTATAATTTAAAGATGATAACATGTATTGGCAAGGATGTGGAAAAATGGGAATCCTTGTATACCTTTGGTGTAAAATGGTGTAGCCACTTTGGAAAATGGTTTGATAGTTTCTCAAAAGGTTGAATGTAGATCCTAGGAATGTGTCCAAGAGAAATGACAACATATGTTCATGCAAAAACTTGAACATAAATCTTCATAGCAATATTATTTGTAACAGCAAAAGGTGGAAACAGTCAAATGTTTATCAACTGATGAACAGATAAAATGTTTATCTGTATAATGGAATATTACTAGGCAATGAAAAGGAATGAAGTATTGTTACATACTACAAGATGAATAAACCTCAAAAATATCATGCTAAGGAAAAAAGCCAGTTATAAAAGACCATATATATGTGATTCCATTTATATAGAATGTTCAGAATACAACCTTTTTGGAAAGAAGTATGGAGAAACCTCAAAGAACTCAACCTAGACCTCCCATTTG
>CAUYQV010061986.1:0-17780 GCA_963574575.1 Galagoides demidoff
GGGTTCGGGGCTCTACCTTGGTGTGTGCACCAGGAGAGACCAAACCCGGGTTTGAATAAACCTCACCTCATGCCTTTTACATCGGAGTTTGTCTCGGATTTGTCTGGTGGGGATATTTGGGAGTATTTTTTGGGCACAACAAAAGTAGCTGGAGAGGCTCAGCACCTGTGGCTCAAGTGGCTAAGGCACCAGCCACATACACCTAAGGTGGAGGGAGGGTTCAAATCCAGCCCAGGCCCACCAAAAACAATGATGGCTGCAACCAAAAAATAGCTGGGCGTTGTGGCGGGCACCTATGGTCCCAGCTACTTGGGAGGCTGAGGCAGGAGACTCGCTTGAGCCCAGGAGTTGGAGGTTGCTGTAAGCTGTAAAGCCACGGCACTCTACCCAGGGGGACAGCTTGAGGCTCTGTCTCAAAATTAAAAAAGATAAAAATAGGCTCGGCGCCTGTGGCTCAATCGGCTAAGGCGCCAGCCACGTACACCTAAGGTGGCGGGTTCGAATCCCTAGCCCGGGCCTGCCAAACAACCATGATGGCTGCAACCAAAACATGGCCGGGTGTTGTGGCAGGTGCCTGTGGTCCCAGCTACTTGGGAGGCTGAGGCAGGAGACTCGCTTGAGCCCAGGAGTTGGAGGTTGCTATGAGCTGTGATGCCATGGCACTCTACCCAGGGGGATAGCTTGAGACTCCGTCTCAAAAAAAAAAAAAAAAGGAGACTGTTATAAAGTAAATAATACATAATAAAACCAACCAAAAGAAAGGTAAGAAAGCCAAAAACAAGTTTCAAATACATTTGATGCAAGCGTAATTATACATTAAGATTTTATGAATTGCATGAGTATTCTATCTGGTAATAACAGTTACATGTTTTTACATAAGCTTAGTTTAACTTATTTATTATTATATAACATACACAATGGAAAATGATTTGACACTTTTAGTAATGAGGTCATTATCAAAATATTTTATTTTTATCCCCTTATGGGTAATATAAATTTTATATTATTTTCTAAAATTTTCTTAAAGTATTGATTGTAAGTGTTACCAGTCTTTGTAAAAGTAAAAACATTGGTGAATTGGTTGACAATTATAGAATATGCCACTTTTTAAAAACATCTCTAATTAAATACTACATAATAAAATGTCCAGTTCAAGCATCACTATGAAAGACATTTTTGTTTCCTCCTTGTTTGACTTTTATTTCACATGCTTTTATTGGGTCGTATAGCATCTAGTAGAAAGAATTTGACCGGGTAATTAAGAGAGCTCTGTTCTATTTCTGGCTCTGCCACTGTACTTGTTTTATGAAATTGGGTAAGTCGCTTGAACTCTATGTGTCTCCGTTATTCACTAAAATAAGTGAATGAATGAGTTGAGAAGAATTTTTTAATGTTTTGAATCCACATAATGTGAAAACTATTGCATCAATGCCATATAAAGTAATCCAGGCTATAGAAAATACTAGGCAGAGAAAGAAGCTTCATTTATTTAGTTTTTTATTTTCTACAAAATAATAAAAACTTTTTCCTTAGAGATGGAATATATGTAAATGATTATTTCATCCTCATCCTAACAATTTTATTTTAACATTGTGAGGAAACTATTTGGTAATACAGTAAATGTGTGTCTAGGAAAACTGTGCAATACATGATGCAAAAATAATAATGTTAAGACATGATGAAATTCAGTATTGGCCTATGTTATTAACATACCTGTCATTTTCTGACTTTACCCTATTTGAGAACTTGGTGGATTAAAAATGGAAAAGAAAATATGGGATATGTCATTTTAATGTGTACTAGTACATTTCAGAAGGATATCAAGATATTTTGTAGTGGTCAGTCCCGTTAGCAGTCTGGTTTATAATTTAATTACGATGCCATTTAATGTCTAATTTTTAATAGGTGAAAAAATGTGTTCATATAAATAAAAATGACATTTAAGTTTCAAAATGTGTCATTTTTCCATTTATCTATAATTCATACTAAAATTTTTCCTTTTTTTCTAAAAATAATTGTTTGGGTCAAGTTAGCACTTTCTAATGGAAAGTTTTTATTTTCTCATTATTCATATAAAGAGATAATTTTGTTACAGGAAATAATTCTTCCAAGAGCTATAATTTCAATATATTGATATTCTAAGTATATTTTGGTATAATATAATTTTCTATAAATCACTCAAAAACCATAATTACAACTATTGCAGGACTAATTGTTATATTTAAGAATTTCATCATATCTAATTTAAAGCTAAGTGGGTATTTAAAATAGACAATTTTGGTTTTGTTCATCTGTGTCAATCATACTAACAATAATACACTAATATCTTTGGAAAAAATGTTTTCTTAAAATACAGAGTTTAGGAGATATTTTCAAGCTTTCAAGTTACTGTATAAGATGTCATTTGAACTTTTCCACTAGCATTGGGGAAAGAAATGTTTCATATACCATTATCTATTATAGTAGATGTTTGATTTGGGTGGATACATTTGATTAGAATTTTGATTATCTCTAGTGTGTTATTTGTAGGGATCTGCTGAATAAATAGTTGTTATGAGGGAATGTGATCAAAGGAAATTTGTCTATACTGAAGGTTAACTTGAATTTTTAATATTGAAATAAAGCCATATTTCAGCTACTCTTCTTATAATGAGATGTATTATGTTTATTACTCCATAGTACTTCTATGATAATATATTGCTGTTGTGAAGTAATTCAATGATTGGCCTGATGGCCATACTTTTATTTTCATATATGCACTGGTTAATTGGCAAAGCATACTGTTTTTATTGCTCCTTTAATGATAACTCAATTAAACTCTTTCTCTTTTCTTAGATAATTAAAAATTCTCCAACATTTCCACTGATTTTAAATTGACTCCATAATGTCTCAAACAATGTGGTCATACAAGTAACATTGATATTACTAATGATATCTTTCTTCAGCATTGGAATTCATAATTGGCTGTACATAAATAATTATAACCTTTTGAATCCTCTTTATTTCTACACTAACTTTGTTATTCTGATTTCTGCTAACCTACAGTAACTAATTTATTTGCCATCAGTTCTTATGTATTCTTTTTTTATGGTATGAATTTGATTATGTCTTCCCTATGACTGTACACAGGATTCTTTCTCAAAATGATTTGAGGCCCTTTCCTTCACTATCACTTCTTAACCTTTTGAGTACATCCACTCACACCCATCTCCTTTGTCTATGTCTGTCCCTTACACGATGTGATCACAGAAGAAGCGGATGCTACAAGGAGAAGATATGCAGGTCTGTCTCTTCTACTGCTTTTCTTTGTTATGATTTCATTTATCTAACTTGTTCTGGAAATTTTTACCATTTTTTACTCATTTCATAACTTTTCATTCTTCTTTAACAAAATGCAACATCTTAAAAGCATTTTCTAGATATTTGTATACCGGTATTCAACTTTTAACTGCACCGATTAGCTAGATAAAAATTAACCAATTAATTTTTATGTAATATGTATACATATGTAATTTTTTCATAACTGGATAATTAACTGAAAATTATCTAGTCAGCTAGATTAAATTAACTAATCATAATTGGCTTTCAAACTTATATTTAAAACTATTTTCAGGTTTTTCTTTTAACATAATTCCTAAAATATTTTATTTCTAACATGAGTTCAGTGATGTTCTAGAGACCATGGAGAATACCAAAGCCCTAATTCATACCCTAAAGAAGCTATCAGTATCACTGAGGAGCTAAGAGATATGGGTGCATACTATATACATGAGCCAATACAGATGATTCTAACAATATGTTCTATACAGCTGTAAAGGGAAATAAAATTTCTCTTTTAGTCAGAAAAGACTCCATGGAAGAAGTAACATTTGAGCTTAAACTTGTGCATTCACATTCGTTCAACACACATTTATTAAAACACATGTGGTATTGTTCTAGGTGCTGGAAATAACAGAACATACCAAATAGATCCCTATCCTTGCAGACTTTTTCTAGTGTGAATCTAACAAATAAATGCAAGAATTAATTACAAACACCATGAGATATTTCTTTTGCTATATATAGAAACCAGTGGAATTTAAAAAAATGGTGTGATCGTTTTCACACAGGAAAGATAAATATTAATTCAAGAAAGTCTTCATACAAGAGTTGAGTAAAAGTTAGAAAAATGTTAGTCTCTGGTGTAGAGAGCATTTCAGGCAGAAGAAGCAATATGGCCAATGGCTTCAAACAAGTTTAAGCAAAAGTAAGCAGAGACCATATTTATGAAGGCTGTACAGGTTATTGAAGCATATAAAGCAACAGAGTAGGTCAGATACTTGTTTCTAGGAAAATTACTTTGGCAGCTATATAAAAGACTGAAGGGATGTAAGAAGAAAGATCATTTATGAAGATTATGTATTAAATCAATTAAGAAATAATGGTCTAAATAAAGATATCAATAGAGGCAATCAATACATGAGAAGTTACTTAAAGATATAAAATCTGCAAGTTTTAGTTACCATGTAGATATTATTGATGCAGGAAGAGGAAGAATAAGATAATCTCAGCTGATTGAAATATTTAGATAGGTGGTGGTACATTTTATCAGGATAAGGAATATAGATGTTACAAGAATGTACAAGTTTTAGGGAAAAGGTAGAATTCATCTGGGGGAGGGGTTGAGTTTAATCTTCCTTTGAAATAATCAAGTATAAATAACTAGTGGAGGTGATTGGACACATGGAACTCAGGAGCAAAGTCTGGGCTAGAGTCTTATATAAAGGTGGAATATCTGCATTCAGGGGATTCCATTGGAATAAGTGGAATTTCTAGTAGCATATGAATAATAAGAAGAGAGCCAAGCATCAAATTTTGGGGATCACTAACATTTATTTATATTATAAAGGGTAGGTGAAAGAACAAAAGCCAGAAAACTAACTTGAAAAGAATTATTTAAATACAGTAGGGTATCTATGAAAGAAGAGAATTCAAGAAAGGAGTACATTTCAAGAAAGGGTGTGGTCAACAGAGGCAAATTCCAGAGAAAGACAAATATGTTGTTAGATGATAAAACTATTCACTAATGATCTTTACCTGGTTGATTTCAGGGAAGTTGTTGGAGTGAAAGATAAATTGAAGAGAAGGGAAGGGAGAGTGAAAAGAAAAAAACAAAGATAGTAAGTGTGAACTAGGCTTCCCGACGGCATGAGAAATTCATAAAATTAATAGTTGGTACCTTGGGGGATGACAGAGGGTATTCACCAAAGATATCTAAAACATAGTGGTTAATAGTTTAGCTAAGTGAAGACTCTAAAATTATGATGACATTGGTTATCTAAGATTGTGTGCTTCCATCATTGAGACACTTATGATGCAATTGCTTGGATCCAACATTGGTAATATATGGGCAAGTATAGTAGAAAAGAAAATAAGGATGTTGAGGGTGAAGTGATTGAAGTAATGTTCAAATGGATGGGGGAGATGTAGTCATATTAAATCATGTTGTCATGTTAAATCATGCAGAATTTTCATTAAACTGGGAGAGAAAGTTCAATGAAAGAACTGGAATTTGTGGCGATAATTAAGGCACTGAAAGCAAATTGATATTATTAGAGATTGATTTAATGATGTTTATTTTCAGACGTTGGACAATTGCAAATAAGTTTTTAGACCTCGGGGTGGGTTTCCAATATGTATCATGGATTACAGTTGGTAATGGAAGGAAAGCAACAAACTTTGATGCTAGACTTTATATAGACATTGAAGTTATTGAAGGCCTAAGCTCGATAGCAAATGAAAAAAATTACCTGGAATCTAAGTGATAGCATCAAGGGAGAATAATGATAGAACATTATTGATTATTATGATGAACATAATAGAAGTAGATTTATGTTAAATTAGAAAAGTACACTTGTAGAACCAGCAATGCACACCTAGAAGAATGCTGATTTCACTTCTGGGCTCCTGTAGTATACGTAGAAAGTATAGGATTTGGGACAGCTTTCCCTCAGAATGTTTCTAAGTATCATAGTATTCTTGTTGAAGGATCAACATTCTATTTAGGATAAGAGAGGAAATAAACACTTTCTGATTGAGTTTGAGGATATACTGCATTTAAATAAATGAGTCCACAGTGGAAAAGATAGGATGCCTCTAAGCAGTGCAGGAGGAATAAGAGAAAGAAGCTTGGGGTAGACAGCCTTAATAGTACAGGCTGAAAAATGTTAAGAAAAGAATGAGTGCTGAGGAAAAAAGGAATGAACCTTAGAGAGGGGTAAGAAAATTTAGAAGTACAACTTAGACTGAGCAAAAAGTCATCCACAAAGACAGAGGAAAAAGACCTGGTTGAGACAGTTTAAAGATTCTGAAGAGAAGATTAACAATGGAAACAACATTTCTTACAAAAAAATACATATATAGGACGTATGTGAGATGTTTAAATTTATGGAGCAAAAGAGAATGTTTTATTGTCTTTAGATAGTAAGTTCTAAAGTACTTCACATTGTTAACATAATTTAAGGTCTTTCTTAGAATGAACTTTTTATTTTTTTATTAAATCATAAACACATAGATCATGTATACATTAATGCATTTATGGGGTACAATGTGCTGATTTCATATAGAATTAGGAGCGTTTACACCACACTGATTAATATATACCTTGTCTCATTTACTTAATTATTGTGTTAAGACATTTATACTCTGTACTTAATAGATCCAACATACACCCTTGCATTATTTTAAACTGCAATTATAGCTATAGACCATAATACCTCTTTTCCTTCTGGGTGTGGAGAAGCTGAAATCTGAGCTTTCTGAATTTCTCTTATGGACCCCTAATACTATAAGTGGGGCCGTGGTCTATATTAACCAGCATTGCATTTAGGAGTCCACAAACTCACTTAAGCCTAGGGAGGAGGACTAAGGCATTGTGTTCCAAAGAAAAAGAGTAAAGAGAGAATAACAAGGAGGGTAATTAGAAAATGTTTACAGAAAAAGGAAATCATTTTAGAAAAGAAGGCAGTAAATTTTGTGATAGACAATTCAAAATTAATTTAACCTTTTTAATAAAAGCTGAAGTTAAGGCTTTTCAAAAACTGTGGTGTGTGACAAATAAAAGGTAATATCTCTATTAACCTGTCATTCACATCTCTAATGAATATGCAACTTGATTATTTTTCTTCATCAACACTGCTTATTAATATTTCAACCCAAAATATGATGGAAAAATAATTTTATAAGTCTAATCATTTCCCTGACAAAATGTGTTTTATGTTTTAAGCCACAATTACATAGGACCTTCAATTGTATTACTAGGTCAGAGTACAATCAACTGCCACAGAATTCTACATAATAAATAGAGGAATGGAAGTGATTATAAATTTTGAAGCAGCAAAAATTATTGATTTAGCACTTGGAAATCTTAATAAAGTTTCTTTTAAATGAGAAGTAGTCTATTTTATTAGGGTATATTGCACTTTTTCTTCTTATTCTTATAAAGAGTTTAACATGCTAATTAATTTGGGGGGTAATTATTAAATAAGTCTAATACAAAGGAGATTTAAAAAATACTACTTGGCAAGTTACATAAGACAACTTCTGCACATCATGCTTCTAAATTCAAGTTCCAACTACACAAATTTGCAGAATTACTTGAAGTCCTGGTCTTGGGTATCTGACAGTCTTCGTGCATGTGTAACATATCAGTTTTATATCAGTTTTATTCATAAGGACATAAAAGATGTTTTGTCAGTCATACTTATCACCATTTCCATAGATTATTATTGTTATGATATTTGTGATTATTATGTTAAATAATGAGTGAATTGTTATTAATAGTTGGTTCTGTGCTACTTCAGTGGTTTTAGAAAACATGTAAAAAAATTAACTACTTTAAAATGATCCATTGGTCTACCATATACTGATTCTAATTTGAAAAGTTGAACAATTCAAGTTGAATAGATTTCAAATACTTAATAAAAATACAATAAGTACCATTTTGTGTTGTAATTATAATACTTAATAAAATAATTACTTCATTTCCTTTTGGAGTTACCTAGGGGAACTTTTTCAAAATTAATACAATTATAATATATATATATTTTTTAGTTTTCTGACTATTCTGAATGTTACCTGTTGGTATGTATTTGGGCTGCTGTAACAGAATATCATAGGCTGAGAGCTAATAAACAATAAAAATGTATTTTTTTGAATTCTGGAGACTAGGAAGTATAAACTCTAGGTACAGCCAGATTCTATGTGTGTGGTTGTTGGAGGAGGGGGAGGGCACGTTCTAGTTCATAGAAACTCGTCTTTTCCCTGTGTCTTCATATGTGAGGGGAGCAGTAGGTCTCTTCTGGGCCTCTTTTATCAGGGCACTAGTCCTGCACTAAGCCTCACCTTGGTAGTTAAGATTTCAACATACAAATTTTAAGGGGACACAAACATTCAAATTATAGCATATATCATTTCAAAGTCGCACTTTTATTCTTGTCAGGTTTGATTGGCATATTAGCAATAAAAAATACGTTAATAAGAGTGTTAAATAATAGGGCGAATGCTAAATAAATTATTTAAAATGTAGCTTTTAGAATGAACAATTTTATTCAGGCTCATGTCTATAATTTTACCACTTTGGGAGGCTGAGGTGGGAGTATCTCTGGAAGCCAGGAGCTTGAGACCAGCCTGAGCAAGAGTGAGATCCTGTCTCTATAAAAAAATAGGAAAATTAACCGCATTAGCTAATAGAAAAAATAGGAAAATTAGACACATTACCTAATACAGCCAAATTAGCTGTAGTCCCAGGTGTTCAGGAGGCTGAGGCAGGAGCATCACTGGAGCCCAACAATTAGAGGCTGCAGTGAGCTACAATGACACCCAGGATACAGAGCACGACCCTATCAAAAAAAAAAAAAATTCACATGGAAATTAGAAACACCTATTTCTTTTTACTTTGAAAGAAATTGAAAGTAATATTTGTACAGAACTTGTTACAAAGTTTTATCCATCCAAGAATTTGATCGTATCCAAGAATCCTAGGTGTTTTTAAAATAGCAGCTGTTACCTGATTCATTTCTCTCAGTCTCAATTCCCAGTTGTCCCATATTCAACCTACTTTATTAATTCTCCTGCCTGATCTCTCACCTGCTTATAATATGGAGTCACTTAACACCTCTAACATCTTAACACATTATTGACTGGAAGTTGTACACAGAAACTATCCACGTTTCCAGATAACTCATGACCGGTGAGCAACTATCATCAGTTAACTCAGATTATGCCAAAAGGTTATTTTTCAGACAAATATACTTATTTACTCTTATAATTTATGTTGGTTATTAGTAAAATCAGGTTTTGCAATAGGATTTTGATTCTAAATTTAAATTAATGCATCGGTAATCTACAAAGAATGAATTAGTAAGACCTTTGGATAATTCAATTCTCATTTCTGAGATAGTTTAAAATTTTTAAAAATTTATTTTAAGAGAACTGAACATCGGACTATACTTATTGAGCACTGTGGTTGTTGATCTGTAACACCAAAAACATGATAAATTTTCACATTTTAAATTTTTTAAAAAATCAATGCTTCTGGTAAAGAACAATAAAACAAGAAATATTTTATACTCTGCTGCCTTATTAAAAGGCATGTTGTTAGAGCAGTAAAGTATGAAATTTGAAGGCCTGTGTGATCTCAGACAAGTTTCTTATTTTCTCCAAGGGTTGATAGTTTGTGTGTGTGTGTATGTTTATACTTTTAATCAACAGGAGAATAAAAATAAATGACTAGCCAAAATGAAAAATTCTTCATTTCAAAAGCAAACAAATATGAAAAAAAGGAAAAGTGTGGGCTACCATTATCTCATTTAGGATTGAAGGGTTATGTGAAAGATTAGAGAAATTTTCATGAACTGTCTAGCATGTGGTCAAAAATATTATTAATACAAATCATGAATTTTTCAAACTATTCACTTTCTTTTAATATTTTCTAAATCCCCAAGTACACACTTTGTGTTCATAAATCTATTCAACTCTATATTTAATGTGTCAATAGTGAAAATATGAGCTTTATTAAAATGGGAATAAAAATCTCCTTATAGCCAAATAACCAGCAAATGTGAGTATGCTAGATTCAACTTACTCTCCAGTTATCATATGATGTGTTAAATCATAATATTATATTATTGGTCTACATAAAAAATTATTATTTGTCATTTCTGAAATCCTTGCTTTGGTACTCTAATTGTATTTCACTATTCTAAAAATTTATTTGTTCAACAAATATCTACCAAGTATTTATATAACAGGCCTTATTCTAGGTGCTGGAGACTAAACAGTGGCAAAGATATACAAGATCACTCCATTCATGTAAATTATATTTTTGAGAGAGGAAATAGTCCTTAAATAAGATAGTTTAGAACTTAAGTAGTTTAAGTGCTGTTATTTAAAATTCTTGGCTGGGTGCAGTAGCTCATAACTGTAATCCTAGCACTCTGGTAGGCCAAGTAGAATATTGCTTGAGGTCAGAAATTTGAAACCATCCTGAGCAAGACCCCATAATTACCAAAAATAGAAAAAATTAGCTGGAAATGGTGGCATATGCCTATAATCATAATTTCTTGGGAGGCTGAGGCAGAAGGATAGCTTGTGCCTAGGAGATTGAGGTTGCATAGAGCTATGATGCCATCACTATACTCTAGATGTAGGAACAGAATGAGGCTCTATCTCAAAAAAAGAAAAAGAAAAGAAAGGAAAAGAAAAACAATTCTATGTGACCTAGTGGGGTTGAGTGAGGAAGGGTTTACTTTAGATGGAATAATCTAGGAAGTCTAATTTGCAAAGGTGATATTTGAAGCAAACCAAAATAATGGGAAGAAATAAGCTATGTGAAGGATCCAGAGATACATATATAATTAAGACCAATAAACAGAAGGTAAAGTAAGGGCAGTTAAAATTCAGAATAGGTGAAAAAAACTATAAAATTTTTGTGAAAAGTCACTTACATGTCAGTGAAGAATGAGAGTTTCAGAAATTTAAGTTTTGCAGTAAGTTTTGCAGGGGGGTGAATGGAGTGCAACACTGAGTGGTAATTAATTTGTGATTAAAATACATTTGTTAAATTGTTTGCATTGAAAAGAAAGAGTACATGTGTATTAAGTCAAATTTGTGATCCAAGTGTGAGATGTTAAGGGTGAAGATGAGAAAGGAAACTTTAACAGTAAGAAAGGCAAAGCATAGTGGAGAACAAAAGTAATTGGATTAACTAATGAAGAGAATATAATTAGAGATTATAGATCTTTCAGAGTATGAAAAAGGTTGACTGGCCTGTTCAGGATAAAGAAGTGAGAATCAAAGGGCTCTCAAAAAAGATTTTGTTTTTATTATTTCAAGTTAATTGAGGGCACAAAGAATTATGTTACAATGTTTGCATTTGTTAGGTAAAGTCCCCCTTATAATTGTGTCATGCCCCAAGAAGTGTGCCATACCCCCAACATTGTGTCCATTAAGTGGGAGCACCCCATCCCCCTCCTTCCTCCCCTCTTCTCTCTCCCTGGGCCCTCACTCCACGCCCCCAACCTTGAATTGATTTGAGTTTTTCTCTTATGTGGGGATGTTTTAGATTGTCTATTGGCTTCATATTAGAATTGAGTACATTGGATTCTCGTGGGGTTTCTTTTGCAGTTTTTGGCCAGGGCCAGGTTTGAACCCACCACCTCCAGTATATGGGGCTAGCGTCCTACTCCCTGAGCCATAGGCGCCACCAAGAATTGGGTACATTGGATTCTTGCTTCTCCATTTTTAGTAAAGTATCACAAAAATGGAGAAGCAAGAATCTCTAATAGGATTTTTAAATGACTATCTTATAGTCTAAGTTTGGGCTGATGGGGGAATAAGTTAAAATGTTAGCAAAAAAAAAAAAATTGGACAAAGCAAAATGAGAAGCAGCTAGAAAGAAAGGGGAGGAATGTTGTAAGGTGTAGAAAATGTTGGGAAAGAGAAGAATGAAATAAAAGTTGACTCTGCATTTGTGAGAAAGAGCAGGAGAGATAGAAAAAGGAAGAATAGAGAAATATTTCAGATCACGAGTTTTGGAGAAGGGCAGATCAGTCTCTGCCACCTACTAGTTATGTGGCCTTTATGCAAATTTTCTAATGACTAAAATTGAGAAGAAATTTTCCTGGAACATATAGCTGTGTGGAGTAACGTAATTATGAAATATTTGAAGCTCTTAGCACAATTCTTGACATGAACAAAGTAGTATTATTGTTAAAAATTATATAGAGATGTAATACTAAATTCTAGAACGAGATTTTAACTATAGTAGCCACATCTCATTTTGTGCCACAAGCAAGACATTAGTCAAAACATTACTAAAGAAAAAGAAAATGCTGCACGTGTGATCAGTAGTTACCTAGGCTGGCAGGGAGAGGATTAAGAGAGCGACATCAGGGAGCTTTTTAGAGTGAAATAAATAATTTATAACTAGATTGTAGTGAGTTTGCATGACTAAATACATTTGTCAAAGGTCATAGAAATTTGTACCTAAATTGTGTGAATTTTACTGTATATAAATTATATCTCAATAAATCTGACTTCAAAAATTATTGAAAACATGCTAAATTAAAATGGATTTTCATATATTACCCAAATAGTTCTAAATGTATGTTAATAGAAAAGTGATTTATTTAGTCTAACACAACACAAGAAATGAAGAGCCAAGATTCCTTGCCAAGATGGAGTTTCAAGAGAGGGGAATGGTAATGAGTGTGGTTGGCCTATCATGCAAGGGTGTCCAACCTTTTTTCTTTTCTGCTGTTAAGTTGGAAGAAAAAGTGTGTCTTGGGCCACACATTAAATACACACACTAACAAAAGCTAATGAGCAAAAAAAAAAAAAAAAATTTAGAAAAGGTCAAAGGTCCATGCACACATTTCATGATACTTACCACCACAGATAAAGAGTCCTAGATAATCAGCATGCAGCCCATGGGCTATAGGCTGGACACTTCTATGGGTGAGAATAAGAAGGGATGACTAAGGTAGTCAAGCTGGGAAACAAACAAGGGACTTTGAATATAGAGCAGTGGGCAAGATACTAAAGAAGGTAAAGAAAGGTATTTCAGGCTAATAGTTCTGAGGACACAAAAGACATTTAACCACAAATAAATAAAGTAGATTCTGGATATTCTAGATATTTATTGGTAGTGATTATAGGGAAAATTACAGATATGAAATGTAATTTTAAGTTGTTTTGGGTCTGTTCAGTTTTAGGTCCTGAAAGGGTATCCATTTGGGTTTGGCTAGGAGACAACTGGAAATAGGAATCTAAGAGCTTTGGGGAAAGTTGGAATCTGAAGATCGGAGCCTTCAGGATTGAAATGATAAGTGAATTAGATAAAAATCACTTAGGGATAAAATAAAAAGAAAGTTAATAACACTTTAGAAAATGCATACATTTGAAAAATGGGCTGAGAAAGATTATCTAGTGAAATAGTCTGATAAAGAAGGAGCAGGGCGCCAGCCCCAAATGCCGGGGGGTGGCGGGTTCAAACTCAGCTCCTGCCAAAAACTGCAAATAAATAAATAAATAAATAAAAGAACTAAAAGAGTCAGACAAGTTCAGGGCCCAGCAGTTGAAGGAGAAAATATCAAGGATAGTGTAATAATTTTATTAAATGTTGCAATGAGTTCCAGAAGAGTGGTGCTAAGGAGTGATCACCTGATTTAGCAAATAAAATCTTCCTAGTAACCATTGAGAAATCAGATTTGCCTCACTACAATGAGGTTCTTCCTTAAATAAAGTTATCATGAAAGAAGAGAGATCCAAAAGTAGGAAGTTCTTACTAAATGACCAAAAGCAAAGAAATGTGTTGTGTTTGACTCTATATTGGAGATACAGTAAAGAGCTTTCTACATTTGGGTATTCACAGGTACTTAGTTTACAGCTCAAATATACAAGCTCACTTGAATGAACCTGAATACTCAAGCCATACAAAAGTTTGTTGTTTTTATACTAGATACAATAGTTCGTATTTTAAAAACTTGGATTAGTGATGAATTATTAATGGCCAGGGTGTTAATTCCATGTAATTTAATTCATATTTTACTCTTGGGGGATTTTGGTATAAGAACTGGTTTTGATAAGGGGATTGAGAGGGTTTTAGTTTAGAGTAGTTAAGGAACAATGACTCAGTGATCAAAACCAATTTCTACTCTGCATTTTCTCTCTTTGCATTAATAAACTCTTAAAATTCAGTCAATATTTCAGATAAGTAAGTCATCTTAGTATATATGGTTACAATTCATAACTGAGTTTAGCTTTCTATGTAGGTACTATTTACTTAAGTAACTTACCCAAGCCATTTGAAGCTGGAATTTAAACCAAACAGTCTGATTTTGTGCCAGAATCCATATCTTAAACCTTGGGAGAAATGGAGGGTTTACTATGACAAGGTGAGAGGTATAGAAGTGTTAGAGCCAACAAAGACCTTTTGCAGAGAATAATATGAGAGAACAATACTGGAGAGCTGGGAAGAGGAGAACAAGATGAAGGAATTCAGAAAGGGAAATTTAATGGAGACCAACTCTGTTTAGTTTGTACTTATATTTAGGATTCTGAATGTAACTAGTATTCACATAGTAGCATTTGAAAGATTTTAGTTCAGTTTCTAGTTTAAGCTAGTCTGTCCTGATGTCTCAACATCTAATTCTCCTCTTACCTTCATTCTGCTTTTATTTTTGGTATTGAACAGAAACATTTTATGAGATTTCCCTATTTGTGGAATAACTGGGATACATTCCTTTGAATTCTGAGAGAGTGTTATGCTATATGACATTCGTTACTCTGTGGAGTCATTCTTGTATCCTTGACCCGTAACAGTCATCAGCAGCATCTCTGGAAAAAAATTTATGTCAAAGCATGAGTACTATTTAAAATCTACATATCTATTTCCTTTTCTCATTGAAAATAATTCTAACTTAATGGTGATCCTAACTTGATTAAAAATGTTAATGTCACTTTGGAAAATATTTATTTAGCCAACATGGCTAAAATAACAAAAATTAAAAGTTGATTGTTTTAATTATAATATTACTACATAAGGGTCACTCATTTAATATCTCACTCAGTTCATAACACAAGTATATAATCATTTTTTAGGATGGTCACCATGGATATGTGGAGGAAATTTCTAATAGAAGTCTTTTGTGGGAAGCTTACCCCACATTTGGCTTTTATAATCATAATTTAATTTATTTTAGCAATGTTTCCTTAAGTATCAGAAACTTTATTTCTCTCTACAAGTTTTTGCAATTTCATTTTCCAAGCAGTTTAATCACTTTATTTCACATGTCTGTTGTTTGAAACATAGTATTAGCTAAATTTCCTAAAAGCTCACCATATGTTTGATACCATGACAATTTTGAAATAAGAATTTAGAGTATCAGTGATAGGTTAGATAAATTTGAGATGGTGAGATCTCAATTTTAATATTACATAAGCACTTAGATAAGTGATTATAACACAAGGAGTATTCTCTATGACTTTCTGGTATACACAAGAAAGATCATATAGATCTCCTTTCCAACCTCAGTCTGATCTTTGTTTTTAATATGATGTGTATTTTTTATTTTTGTGTCATTTTTAAATTAACATTACCAACAACTCCAAGTGTGTTTAAATTATATTTCTAAATAAACATAAATGTAAAGATGCATTTTTAAATTTCATATGGTCCGTTCAACATTCCACACAATCTTGTGGTATGTATTATAGTGAAGTAATTGAAATATATCTTATGGCTACATTAATTATGTCCCAGATGTGGAATGCAGTGGTATTTGATAATTATGTCATCATTTCAAAACATAATAAGATGGGGACAAGACAATTATACAGGGTTATAATATGTGCTACTCTGTGAATTATATTTCCCTTAATATAGGTATTTAGCCATCAGATAAAAGGTAGACTATTCTGAAGTACATAACACAAATGGGGAATAGTTTATTAATCCAGTGAAACTGACTCATGTTTATGTCTTTTATCAATGGTTATTGTACTTTTTCTTTGAAGCAATATGCCCATTATCCCAAATCTGGGCAGTACTAAGTCCCCATCAAGTCTGTGGTGGTTACCTCCCCCGTGCTCTATAGGCGCAAAACCCTGATCTTTCCCCATGAGCCAGGTACATCCTAATTTTTTAATGTCAAACCTAACTGATGCTAAAATCTCATTTCTCTGAATAACAAAATTTTGGTTTGTCTCTTCACTCAATTTAGATTACAAGAAACAAACCCACTATTTCCTTAGATTACTAGATCCTTCCTAATTATTTCCCAACATAGCTCAAATTCAGGGTTTTTTTTTCTTATAGAGAAAGGAGCCTGTGAAATTTATCTGTAGTACCCACCATGAAGTAATCAAGGACTGTGACAGGGGGTTAATAGAAACACACCACACATATGCACACAGTAACAGATAACCTAAAAACTTAGACTAGATTATTAATGTTGACAACCTAATTTAAAGTACTAGCGCTCATAACTGTAAACCTTAAGGTAGTAAAATAGTTTTGTAAGTTTCTAGAGCTTTTCTTTTTCATTTCCTTCCATTTTCATTTGAGCATATATTGAGTTCAGATTTCCTATATTCTTGGGAGCAAAGAAAGGATCATTTTTAAACAAACATAAACAAAATCTAATTAATGTTCATCTATTTCAAGTGTTACTCAATGCTGATAAATTGTATTTTTTAAGTAATTTACTCTTTATCATTGTGCAGCAGGTACTTTGGAAGGTGTTAATATAAATGAAAATGTTTTTGAACAAGTAGTATATGATTGTCAATCTGAAAAATAAGTTTTTTCACAGTTATTAGATATTTAAAGAACGATTAAAATATTTAGTAAAACCAAGGACAATATTTTCTTCTTGAATGGCACTGCCCTTTGAAACAAAATTATAGCATAAAATATTGCATATTCTTATCTTGTGAGCATTTTTAACAATTTCTATACTTAGTCCTCTGATGAAAGAAATCATTTTTATAGTCTTTCCACTGAATCTAGAAAATAAACATATCTAACCATGCTTTCTTACCTGTAATTGTCACCTTGAACTGGGCAAATAGCTATATCCACAGAATACACCTTTTGTTCATTGCATTTCATTTAGTATGTACCTAAATGAGGAACTTAGCATTAAGAATACATAATTTGGCCCTCTTAACTTTGTTCATTTTAAATATGTTATTTCTATCATCCTCATTATTATTACCTGTATTTCCTTTTGTTTTGTTTCAAATTATTTTTATTTTCTGTTTTATTGTCTGTTTCAAATTATTTTTATTTTCTTGAAAGTTTGTAAAGTATAACTTAGGAGAGTTAGCATAAATAATTTTTTCCTTTCCTCAGTGGTTTGGTAAAGTATAATTAATTTTAAAATGTCTTTTCTATATAAGTAATATACTTCTTTATCTTCAATTAGAAAAAGCCTCAGATAATATTTTGATTTATATTCAGATTGTATTTATCTCTGTTTTGTCAAACTACATTAGATTTGTTAAAGTTATGTTTGTCTACTTTGTTATCAATTATTTGGATAGTTTCAACAGAAAACAGTTTGGAGCTGGGAATCTTCCCTCTTAATGAAAACTTTAAATTGGCACAAATACTTTTAATTCTTAACTCTTAACTGTAAAACAAATGTAGTATGTACTTTTTTAAAGGATACAGTTTAGAATAAATTCAGTTATAAAATGTAAATATTTAATGATCATTCTGCAAATTCTCAATGTTA
>CAUYQV010061987.1:0-10694 GCA_963574575.1 Galagoides demidoff
GCCTGTGGTCCCAGCTACTTGGGAGGTGGAGGCAGGAGACTTGCTTGAGCCCAGGAGTTGGAGGTTGCTATGAGCTGTGATGCCATGGCACTCTACCCAGGGGGATAGCTTGAGGCTCTGTCTCAAAAAAAAAAAAAAAAGATATGACTCTTAAGTGCCATAGGTATATCTGCACAAAATAGTGCTTACTTCTGGGAGAATGACTGCCAGAGAATAGGGAAGACCTACCTGGAATAATGGTTATGTTATATACTGATGGTAGTTTTGTGACATATACACACATAAAAAGTCAAGTCATTTAGTTTTATTTATTAAGACCTATGCATTTTACAGTATGTAAAATTTACCTTGATGCAATCATCTGGGATTACATAAGTAAATAAATATATGAAATAATTGCAATCTTGAGCGTCAGCATGGTTGGGATTATTTTGCTCATATTAGAGATTTTGTTTGTCCTTAAGAGGAGGCTTTAATTGCATTTGCATATAAATCAATCTCTAAGATCCCTTAGAGAAATATTACATCTTTCACACCTGTAGGGAAACAGTAGGTGCATTATCATCACCCAATATCTATATAAGTCAAGATGCATGTCTCCATGTTAACCAGAGCTCCATCAGTTTTTTCAAAGCTATTGATCCTTTGCTAACAGAATGAATGTATCATAGGAAAATGTCTCCACTTGGCATCTTGAGCAGTGCTTCCGTTTCCTTCTCTGTTGACTATACAGGTCTTGGATATGAAATGATTTGGTTTCTGGCTCCAAGAGGTTCAAGATCCGTTTTTCAGCTTCCAGGGACCCAGTGGGTTTCTGGTTGACTTTGTACTCTTACCAAGCTTGTTCTCTTAGCCAAGGGTCACCGGAAAGCCACTCTCATCTAATCCCTTTGCTGGTGCCAAACTCAATGATTGCCTTGGCCACGCTTCATGGCCACTATTCACTCACCACGCAGCGCTGAGAACTGACAGAAACAGCAGAGAGGTGAAAGGGGACATGAGACAGAAACTGTACATTTTGGGTGAGATTGATGTAAACTTCGACGATGGAAACCAAATTTACGGGACTTTGGGGAAACCAAAACAAGCGGCAAGCAAAGGGCCAGGCAGAACTTCAACCAATAATTAGAAAAATCACCCCGCCTCAGCCCTTACACCCCAATCGGGAGAAAAGACTCCTTGCTGCTTGGGAGCGCCTTCTGCGCATCTGACAATCTGACCTCCCAGCCCAGCGTCCCATGGTGAGTGGGGATGGGTAGCAGGGTTTGTTTATTCCCCAGGGGCAAATATCAAATGTGCTCCTCTCTGGAGAGGCCTGTACGGAGCCGGTGCAAAGAGAACAGACAAAGCAACAACAAGAACAGTATCAGGACCGGACTTTCCCCTTTCCAGCAAGTGACCGCTGACAAAGGCTGTCCCCTCTGCCAAAAACAAGTCACTGCCAGGCGGAGCACTCGGGACTCGCGCCATGCCCCAGTTCTCAGTTTCTGTAGTTTGCCTCGCACAAAAGTTGAGCTAGAGCTCTTTGGGCTGAAAGTGGTTGACACAAGGAAGACAACAGCTCCAGTGAAGAGGGGAAATGAAAACTCGTCCTCTGCGGCCGTGAAAGGACAGCATTTGTGTCGGGAATGCAGTACTGACCTCAGTAAGCAGAGTCAGAGCTGCCCGCAGCGGTGCCAGTGGGTCCGCCCTCCGCCCGGGCACTCAGGACTGAGGCACTGGAGGATGCTCAGGACACCTGAGCGTTTGGAAAATATTTCTGCTCTGATTTGAGCCATTAACAATTTCACAAATTGAATGGAAATTCACTGTGATGTCTTTATCTGTGAGGGACCAGACTTTCCAAAGTGTTAAGAAACTTGAAATTCCAAGATAATAGTCTCCTAAGTCAGAATCAAAATAAATGGAAGTGCTCACCGTGGTCAAAGGTCCTACTCTTCTCAGATGATTTGCACAATTAAGTAATCCATCCACAGTAGCGGAGAAACCTTTGTGCATGAAAGCAATATTTATTTAAGAGTATCAGTGGCATTTGCCTAAAATGTTTGATACTATTTCCAGGCTGACAGTGAACAACGAAATGCTCCAACTTAGAATGAAAAAGGCCTTTTGTTTTGTTTTGTTTTTCCATGAACTGACCCCTTGGTCATGTATCCAAATGATTTCTCACAGTGGGTTCTGCTCTCTGGAGTGGCACAGTAACAATTTGTCTCTATTTCTAAAGGCCCAATGCTAGACAGAAGCAAAAATTCATTCAGAAAACAGGAAGGCACAATTCTATGGATATTTCCTAGAATTTCCCTTAGAGAAAAGATTTACCATGTGACAGAACTTATTCCCATCCTGGCTCTGTCTTGATATCCAGTGATTTGCTGGAAGAACAGTGAAGAAATGACAGAGGGAGATTCTGAAGATCAGAGGAACTGGGGGTGGGGGGTGCTGGGAGACAATTTCACTGCTGTTTATTTTTTGAATTTTATTTTATTTTTGCATCTTTCCTACTTAATCTTATACAAAGACATAAGTCCTTTTGTCCACAGTAATTCCAAGTCCTTTAAGAGTGGCATGAACACCAACCAGACCAGAAGGCAGGCTCTGTGTTATTTTCGTCTGGACCAGACAGCCTAGCTCTACTGCTTGCCCCTTTGTCTAGTGGCTGTTAGGAAAGTCAACTTGAGTTTCCAAGGAGGTCCCTAAAACTAAAAATGTCTCCCTGATGTTCTGTCACATGTATCACTTTTAGATCACAAAGCATGGCTTATGTGTGCGTGGGGCGGGGGGGGGACATATGACAGTAAACTATGAGATTACTGTCGACTTTATTTTTAAAACTTTTATAAAAAATTCATATTGACTGAAAATTCAAATGCGATGCCAGAGAACTCTTCTCAGTACGCAGGAGGTAGACCACTTTCGGAACTGTGGAACTCGAGTGATTGATATAAGATGGGATAATTTAAGGTTAGTTTGAGAAGTATACCCAAACCTCTGTAAAACTTGGAGAAAATGTGACCATTTATTTAACTTAATAGTTTGTTATTATATAATAATATTTGTTCTTAATCAAGCTTTTAAATATTTATTTTGAATATTTTATCATAATTAAGGAAGTACACTACATTGGATTGTTTATTTTTTAAGTAAATCATTTATGATATTATAGTTTTTATTTACAGAAAACATTTGAAAATAAAAGAGGGTTCCCATATGTCTCATACCCAGCTCCCCCTACTGTAACATCTGACATGCGTATGGCATATTTATCAAAACTAATGAATCAATATTGGTAGATTATTATTATCTGAACCTCATATTTTATTCAGATTTTCTTGGTTTTTACCTAATGCCCTTTTTCTGTCCCAAGGTCCCATCCAGAATACTACTTTATAGTTAGTTGTTACATCTCTTTAAGCTCTTCTTGGGGATAACATTTCCTCAGACCTTCCTTGTTTTTGATAATCTTGATACTTCTGAGGAGTAATGGCCAGATATTTTTGTATCCTTCAACCTGAGATTTGTCTGATGTTTTTCTTCTTACTGAAGTGGAGTTATGGATGTTTTGGAGGAAGATCACCAACTGGAGTGCTGCACTCATTGCATTGTATAAAGAGTACGTGGGGTTTATGACTTAGGTCTGTTAATATTAACCTTAATTACCTGGCTAATGTAGAACTTCTGAGGGTTTTCTATTATAAAAATAAAGCCCCCACTCTTATGATTACCATCTGAAAGCAGAAAGTACCCCTGCCCAAATTTGTTCTGTTGTCCAGACTGATAACACAACGCACACACAAAGAGGGAAAGAAAAATTTTATTAGGTAAGTGAGATTGCTGGGAGAGAACAACGCATTGCATCAAGCCAGATCAAAATTAGCTTGAGACCAAATAAAGGAGATGACTGGGGTTTTATTGTGGTTTTTGATGGGACCACAAAGAGCAATCCCATGCTCAGGTAGGGGCTGGGATGGTTTGAATCCTCTGCCAGTACCCAAGGAGAAAGCACCCAGACTTTCTTAGGAGCTTGGCCAGAAGTGGGATGTGAAGGGAAGAGAGAGGGGTGGAGTTTAAATGCTGACAATGGTCAAAGATCAGAAAGGGGATTCAGACTCCTCATTATACCCACTTGTCATATACCATAGTTTGGAAGGAAGCCATTGTATATGTATGCAGCCCACATTAAAGAAGTTAACACCTATTCTCCATCATTTTATGGGAGAGTTATTATTTACATACATTTTTTGGAATTCTGCTGCACAAGATATTTATTTATATAAACATTTATCTTAGCTCAGATTCATGGGTATTTATTTTATACTTTGGTTTATAATCCAATGCAAACCTACTTATTTTGTTGCTGAAATCGTACCAGTGTTAGCCATTGGGAATGCTTTCAACTGGCTACTTTGTCTTTTTGACATAGCCCCATACTTTTTGCTGTTTTTATTTCTTCCTTTTCCTTTAAACACTTTCTTTGATGCACTACAATTATGATCTAACCTATAGATTCCTTCTGCCCAACCTTATAGGCAGACAGTTTTCCAAGGAGCTCTGGCTTCTCTTATTGAAGTATGGAAACAGAAACCAAAACTTAAGTGTGCCTTATTTATTTATTTTTAATTCTAATTTACTGGGGATGAAATA
Organism: Galagoides demidoff; assembly: GCA_963574575.1. Lineage (NCBI taxonomy): Eukaryota > Metazoa > Chordata > Mammalia > Primates > Galagidae > Galagoides > Galagoides demidoff. Next base: position 4,642 of record CAUYQV010061987.1, read on the forward strand.
AGCTTTTCAGGGTTTTGTTAGTAGAGAAAAGAGACAAGGAAGAAGGAATATTAATAGTCCATATGATGATGATGATGTAAATAATTCAGAGGAAACAAAGACCACAAGCTTTCTTCCTGGATACTTGTACATAGAACCTCTCACATATTGAATTGAGTTTTATAATCATAATTGGTGGTAAAGTCCAAACTGCAGAAATGCACTGGTTAATAAACCAACAAAACCTTCAAAGACTAAGTGGCATTTACAAGCAAAACAGTAAAATTAGTATAAACTAAATTAAATCTTTGAAAGAATAATGAACTTTTAAAAGACAGAAATACTTGTTTACCTTTTCTGATATATAATTTCAGTGGCTTATAGGCCTTCCATAAAGGCGCAACTATACAACATTGCTGAAAGCGTGGTGGCAAGACACAATTATAAGAGGAACTTTACCTAACAAATGCAATCAGTGTAACCTGGTCTCTTGTACCCTCAATGAATCCCCAGCAATGAAAAAAAAAAAAAGAAAGAAAGATCAAATCTCTATTTGCTTGGGAACTTCTGATAAGTCATGACCAAGGAGGTAGCTCAAATACAACTGTGTATACCATGCAGATCTAGGAAGTAGTTAATGATGTTGGAGATTAATGCAGAGATCAAATAAAGCTAGAATTTTTATGGCAACTTGATAAAAAGCCAGATACTGTTAATATGGAATTTTTTCAGAATATGTTTAATTTGAACATGGTAGTGATATGGAAAATTATTTTATGCAGCTTAATTGACAATAAGCCAACCAGCTCTGAAATGTATTAATTTATAAAAGATTACAATGTTAACAAATGTGATTTGAAGTTTAAGATTTAGTTAACACTATGTTTTAATTTCATAATTACAATGACAGGATAACATTCTAGATTTTTTTATCATGAAGAACTCTCAGTAAACCCCCACCACCACCACCCCCCAAAAAAAGTCAGTCATCACCTTTACCGTCTGGGTGAAATAGGTCCTCAAATTTTTTTTCTCTTGACATTTCATAAATGTAAAAATTTATTTCATATATAATTGTATATTATACATATATTAATGTTAATATGTTATTTTATAAATATTCTACATAAATTAAAATATAGGGAGAGTAGTTAATAAACTTTATTAGAAATTTTAATAGTAATTTACACATAGCAAACATTTTAAAATCATGAATTTAGCACACTCTTCTTAAAAGAAAACAATACTGTCAACTACCCTTCTAGTAAAAATGGATGGTCTGGCTTCTTGTAAACTATTGTTTGATAAAGTCCTTTCTGTTGACTGACGAACTGCGTGAGAAGGGCACAATTCCTTTTATTCCTTAAGAAGTAGATTGTTCTCACGGCACTCGGCTTAGGGCAATAAAGTGAGACTCTGTCTCTACAAAAAGAAAAGAAAAAGTAGGTTGTCCTCACATAGGTTTTTGGCTTGAAGAAAATCTATCATCTATCCGAAGACTTGTAGTCTGAAGTTCCGCTAATTGATTTCACCATTATCATTAGTGAAAAAAATGCTTCTCCCTGTCACTTTGCTGTCTGGCTCTTCTGATTCAAATAATTAAGACACGTCTTGCTCTGTCAGGTGTTTTTCTCTTTGCTATTATGAGAATAAAACAAAAGCCAGATGCAAACCTTAAGGATTGTGTTTCCAGTCTTACACATTCTAAGAAAATCATGTGGTAAGAACCCTGATGATGATGGTTTATTTCACATTCTGCTATCTTCTTTCTAGGTGATCCTATTCCATCCTTTTACTGTTGTGCCCAGGAGTTCCACAAAGACCGCACTGCAAAATAAGCCAAATTTACAGCAGCGTCCTTTTATTGAAGAGCTGGCTGGTGACTGCCTCAGTGTCCCAACATGGGGTTTCTGACAGCCCCTCCCAAGTGTTTAAGGGGTCAAGTTTTTAAGGCTTAGTCTGCATCCTGGTTGGCAGGCAGGCTGTCCGGGTGCATTCAGGTGGTGGTAGCAAGCAAGCATTGTACAGAAGCAAAATGTTGCGGTTAGTTAGCCATACGCCATACATCTTAGTTTCAGAATTTTTCCTCCATATATCTTTGTCTCCTCAGTATTCATACATTTTGTCTCAGTATTCTCTCCACCTGGTAATGTGTAAAGGTCAGTCCAGGGATAGTTGGTTCATTTCCCAGGCCCAGGAGTTAGTCTGGCAAGAAGTTAGTGAGTACTTTCCCATCTATCTTGCGAGTGAACCAGATTTACTCCATTTTGTTGAGGGCTTGCAGCCCAGGAATTTGCCAGGAGTTAACTCATATTTTTCTACTTTAACCTAGGCCTAACATTACCATACTGATCTTTCTTTGGTAGAGATGAGCAAATTTACAGGTAATTATCAATAATTCCCAGGATGATAGATAAAAAAATACTTCAAGATATAGAAAAAAATAAGATTACTAAATTCTTATAACGTATCTAGATTTATAGAATAGTCTGCTAGACTCATCTGGCAATTGCAAGGTAAAATGAGTTTTTTCTTATATATATAAAAGTAAAACAGGTCTTTCTTTGGAAGACCTCCAAGAAAACACAAAGATCATGAAAACTGAGCCTTACAAATAGTTAGAACTGTTTAAAAAAGAAATTAAAAAACTAAACTTAGGTCTAGTTGCCTCTGATGGAATACAGAAGGCTAGAATTTACGTTAAAATGTAAATCAAAGGTGGTGCCTGTGGCTCAAAAGAGTAGTGTGCGGATCCCATATGCCAGAGGTGGCAGGTTCAAATCCAGCCCTGGTCAAAAACTGTAAAAACTGGAAAAAAAAAATTAAATCAACACACTGATTTTTAAACTGTAGAAAAACTTACCAAGAAAAAAAATACGGTTGAATTGAACAGTATGCTGAGTGCTGTACTGAAAAATGGGATATAGTAAAGGCCAATTAAAACCTTGATATGTGGTTTGATATTATTCATTTCAAGATATGGAAGTTATTCATAAACAGTGGTAATTGAATGTTTATGTAACATTATCATTGGAAGAATAATTGTGTAACATTATCATTATAATTGGATAATAACTGGATTATTAGTGGAAAAAAAATTGATCAAGAAAGTTGGAAAAAAATTTATAGGTTAAAGAGGTAAGTTAGATAACCAAGCCTGGTTAATTGTCTGATCTCTTTAATATTTTTATGATCTTACACACTTGTTTAAAGAAAGAAATGCAACAGATTATTGATTGGTAGATAAAAGATAAAATGGCAAAAAAAAAGTTATATATTTGCAAGATCAATGTTATATGATGATCACATATGTCATAACTTAACAACACAAGAATGCAGTAGTTAATGATCTTAATACTGTATATCTGCAGAAGATATTTCCAAAGAATTTAGAAGATTGACGAAACATTTAAAATTTTTTAATAATATTATGGGGGTACACATTTTTGTATGCAATTTGCTTTTGTATATTTTTAATTTTTTTTTTTTTTTTTAGAAACAGAGTCTCACTTTGTTGCCTGCAGTAGCATGCTGTGGCATCACAGCTCACAGCAACCTCCAACTCCTGGGCTTAGGCAATTCTCTTGCCTCAGCCTCCCAAATAGCTGGGACTACAGGCACCCACCACAATGCCAAGCTATTTTTGTTGTTGTTGTTGTTGTTGCAGTTTGGTTGGGGCTGGGTTCAAACACACCACCCTCAGTATATGGGGCTGGTGCCTTGCCCACTTAGCCACAGGTGCCACCCTGATTTTGCATATTTTAAGTAAAGTTATAAGTGTGCCTTTCACCCAGAAAGTCTGTGACATACTCCTTAGGTGTGAATTTAGCCACTCCCTCTTCTCCCTCCCACATACTTGAATTCCATTGAGTTTTGCTTCCATATGAGCACACAGTGTTGATCAACCCGTTCCAATTTATAATTGAGTACATGTGTTGTGTGTTTCTCCATTATTGAGATACTGCTTAGGAGAATGGTCTCCAATTCCATCCAGGTTGTTAGAAAATATACCAGACAACCACCATTTTTATGGCTGAGTAGTATGTCATGGTATCCATATGCCACATTGTATTAATCCATTCACATATTGATGGACACTTGGGCTGTTTCCACGTGTTTGTGATTGTGAATTGTGCTGCTGTAAACATTCTAATGCAAGGTCTTTTTTATAGAATATCTTTTTTTTTTCCTTTTTGTAATGGCTAGTAGTTGGATTGCAGGATCAAATGTAAGGTCTATTTTTAATTGTGTGAGGTATTGCCATACTACTTTCCAAAGAGGTTGTACTAGTTTGTAGTCCTATCAACAGTGTATGAGGGTTCCTTTCTGCATCCATCTAGCATCTGTTTCTTTGTGACTTTCTGATATCATCAATTTTCCCTGGAGTTAGGTGACATATCAATATGATTTTGATTTTCATTTCCCTGATTATTAGAAACATTGAACATTTTTTTTCATTATTTCATACATTCATTTGAAAACTTTCATGTCTTTTGCTCACTTTTTGGTGGGTTTATTTCTTACTGATTTCCTTGAGTTATTTGTAGATTCTGGTATCATCTCTTTATCAGACTTATAGCATGACATAACATTTTCAATTTTGTTTTCATCAAAAGAGGTCCTACATGCAAGAAATAGATAGATCTCAAATTTATTTTTCACCAGATAATTTTAATTAAATTATAACTGTTCTGTATAAATTACTGGAACTTCTTATGTAAAAATATTGATAGTATCGTGGTGTATGGAACACCTTTTGGGGGAGGGACACAAGTAAAAGGGGGACTGTATCTAACAAATGCAATCAGTGTAACCTAATTCTTTGTACCCTTAATGAATCCTGAACAATTAAAAAAAATTGATGATAAATGTTGAAAATATAGCATTGTTAAGTCAAATTATGCCAGCACAGAAAAATATTGCATGAAACCACTTTTTTCCTCACTTCTTTTTAGCCTGTGTAGGACAAACTGGTAGTTATGTAGGATGAACAAGTTTAGAGATATAATGTACAGGAGTACTATAATTAATAAACCTGTATTATATTAGGAACTTTGTTAAATTAGTAGATATTAGCTCCTTTTGTCACAAAAAGTAACTGTATGAGGTGATAGACACTATAACCTGCTTTACTATAGAACCATTTTACTATTTATGTATTTTGTAACATTTTCTATAAATGTCTATATATACAATATAATTTATTTTATAAAAGAAAATACAGCATTATTTGCTTCATTTTGAATAAAATTTTAAAATTATTAACTTGAGACTCATGAAATTGACTTTAAGTCTCTGTTCACATTCCTGCTCAGAGACTTTTGGAAGAGTACATTCACAACTGTATTAATAAAACAAATCCTACAAAATTCAGTTATTCTTTTCCCCCTAAAAATAGCATTATTATCAATACAACCTAAATAAGTTGACAAGTAAGAAGAAAACTCACCTGTCACATTAAAAATGTATATATTAATACACATAGTGCTTGTTTAAAGTTTGTATGTAAGTTTTTATTATGTGACCTCTGCCTTTCACTTATAACTTTTTGTTAGGTTACAAATGCAAAGTAACAAAAACAAGCTATGAGTTTAATAGTAATTATATTAATTACATTACTGATATGCATATTTTTAAAGAACAACATGAATATACTGGAAATCCTTCTGTTCTTGTTAACGATTGTTTTACCTTTATTTGGTTAAATGTATTTTATATCTGTTTGGTGTAATATTTTTTAAAAGACTTCTATTTTGTATAGCTCTTTTTCCCTCTAAAGATTCTTTTTTTTAGTTTCAAAAATCTGTCAAAAATGGAAATAAAGGCTCAGCGCCTGTGGCTCAATCGGCTAAGGCGCCAGCCACGTACACGTAAGGTGGCGGGTTCAAATCCCCAGCCTGGGCCCACCAAACAACAATGATGGCTGCAACCAAAAAATGGCTGGGCGTTGTGGCGGGCGCCTGTGGTCCCAGCTACTTGGGAGGCGGAGGCAGGAGACTAGCTTGAGCCCAGGAGTTGGAGGTTGCTATGAGCTGTGATGCCATGGCACTCTACCCAGGGGGATAGCTTGAGGC